>JAUMHN010314797.1:0-18264 GCA_032360265.1 Heliamphora ciliata
TTATTGATTTGCGTATATTTAATATTCGTTGTTTTGATTCATTAGAGGGTGCGATCTTATATGGGTCTATATTCTCAGTGAGTTGGATAGCGGTATTATTTATATGAATAATATTAATTATTGACGAAATTCACTTCCCGATAAATCGGGATTGATGATACCCTCTTAAAAAAGTTTATAAGTTTTTATCGGGCCAAACCCTGTAGGTGGATTTCATTATACAGCGGTCAAATAAGTTAAGCGGAAGGGTTTTAGGAATATTGAGATACCGATTAAATTAAATTGTTAATAATTAAATTTAATTAGCGGGTATCAAGAATCTTAACGTGGGGAGAAATTGTAAGCATTTAATAACAAGAGCTCAATGCAAGAAGGTCTTGAGATTATGGGTCAGGATGCAATTATAGTTCTTTAGTGGTGTGAACTGTAATTCAGAATTTTATGAAAATTGTAAAAAACGCTGTGTCTTTCCATAATTGCAGAAACTGCTAGTAGGTATCTATGTTCCACTGGAAGTCTTACTCATAATTACTCCCCAGGTCCCTATTGTAGCCCTATATATACGCGGGTAGGCTGAACTAGTTTTATGATTATGATATCATATTAATCTTTTAAGATTAAAGATATCTGGATTCTGCCGGTACGAGTTCTTGATAGTTGGTAACCCACACTACGTTCGAGGATCGCGTAAGGAAGTACAGTAGAAGATCTGAGAGGAGTTTCAACTTGAAATCAAATCGTAGTTGAAGAATCGATCGAGAAAAGGTATTCTTCTAAATTAACTTTGGTTGCACGGGTTTTATTTTGATCGTTCGTCGTCAAAAATTTTATTTGGAACCCGTTTTGGCGTTTGCCTGTCCAGTTAATTTTTTAC
The DNA here is from genome assembly GCA_032360265.1 of Heliamphora ciliata. Lineage (NCBI taxonomy): Eukaryota > Viridiplantae > Streptophyta > Magnoliopsida > Ericales > Sarraceniaceae > Heliamphora > Heliamphora ciliata. The sequence continues at coordinate 875 of JAUMHN010314797.1, forward strand.
CAAAAATCATTTACAAAAATAATAATCATAGCAGTTTTGCCTCCAATAAATTGCGCCTCATTGCGAATAATAACCTCATCGTCGGGTTTCATGCCACAGCTGTTTTATTCAATGGCAACAGCGTAGAATCCAGGCCACCCTCCGGGCCAACCAATATCCAATGATCAATCAATATATATAACCGATTTGTCGCACCTTAAGACTCGTGATGTCTTCGCCGGTGTCAACCCAAAGTCTAAGTTACGAAAATTAAAATACTAGCAACGAACTCATGGTGCCCAATAATTTCCATCATAACCAATTTTCATGCACTGGGGGACACACCCAGGGTGTTCACTGGGAATATATCCCAAAATATTTCATAAAATCGACAACCAGGGACGCCCTAAACTTATAACCGAAGGAGGTGATAACTCCAAAGGCACTCCCAAAACCCATGATAATACAACGATATCGACTCGAACAAGATGAAACCTCAACATGCTGTGCCAATGCCCATGGCACTAAAACGTGTGTCTTGAAGTACAACTAATAATAGCATGGTATGAAACTAAGCATGATAAGATGTATAACTTCAGCATCGCATAAGGTACAAGCCTTTAAAGCATAAGGTACAACAACTTAAAGTATAGGGTGCAGCATTCAAAAGCATAGTCCTAATCTCATGGCAGGATCACTTTTCATCATATAGTTACTTTAAATCATATTTCATACAATTTAAATCAAATAAAACATGCAAATCATATCATACAATAAGAGCATGCTTCACCATACACTTAACACTTCACTAGCCAACTTCTAACAACTTTTTTGTAAACTATAGCAGCTTCTTGAGGTACTTAAACTTGGACTTAGGTTGTAATTTTTTGTCACAATTTAGATAAAAATGCTCTCTACAACTTTTATGAAGAATACTTAGACTCAATCTTAAGGCAACTAGGTGATTTGGCCCTCACAAGTGAAAACGGTTCAGCAGTACTTAAAATTTTACTCAAAAATACGTCTCTGTTGGTCTCGAGTTTAGGGCATCGAAATAGGTCCTTTCAAGCTTAATATTGGATATGTTTTAATTCTAGTTGTCCTCTATAATTCTCATGAAGAGTACTCAGAGTGGTTCTTAAGTAAATATTAAAGAAATAACTTGATTAAGAAAATGTGTTCATAAGGCGTCAAAACACTTAGCAGAGGTTAGTTTTTAACAGAGAGTTTAAAACTTATTTGGGGGACCAAACAGAGGCTTTTCAACCTAATTTTTTGATAGAAACTAGATTGATATGTCCTTAACATTTTTCATGAAGAGAACTTTTGTAGAAGATCATTAAAAATAGGAGTTTTGAACCACACAAAAATATGTGATAGAAAGTTCTTTTAATCACTGAACATGAATAGAGAGTTTCAAAGGTGATTTAACCATTCAAACTCAACCAAAGGGGCTCATTTTTGTAGCTAGACAAACATGTTGGCTACAACTTTCATGAAAACACCTAAGGTTGGTTCTCATTTTAAAATATGGGTTTTGACTCTGCAACATAGACTGGTGTAAAAATGACATGTTTGGGTAGAAAGGCCATATCTCGAGTTTTATCCATTCAAATCAGTTCAAACAAATTTTAGATGCAAGATAACATACAAATCTAGGTATGGACATAAAGCATACACTCATAACATATTTCTAAAATAAGTTATGAGTTTTCAAAAATTGGGACAGAGAGCTAAAAATCTCAAATCTCAGGCCTAGTTGTGTTCTAGCCTCATAACGTGTTTCATGTTATGTTCTAACCCATTTTCTTTACATGCGTGGTATGTACACTCAAATATCAAAACTCTAGAACTTAGAGAGGTCATTAAATTCAAAAATAATAATATGCAAACACAAACCAAGCCATAAAAATTCTGAACAGTCCCTGATCTTCTACTACGACACATTTTTAGTTCATGATTTGTTTCTTTTTGTTTATTTTCAGAGATGGATTGAGGAGAGTTTGAGATGAGAGAGTTTAGGGAGTTTAAAGATTTTCCTACCTTGTTTGAAGATCTAAGAGTAGAAGGTAGGATGGACTTAGCTTTAGGTTTCCTCTAGGCTTCCAAGACTCCTCCTCCTTGCTTCTCCTCTTTTCTTCTTCTTCTTTCTCCTCCTCTTGGACACTTAAAATTTTTTAGTTTCTTTCCTTTCACAACCGAGATTATGAAGGGGAAGAAGACTCCAAGGCTTGGTTTTATAGGCAAGTGTGAGTGGAGGTCTCATTAATGCATTGTAAGAGAAATTTGAATTTCTTTAATTCTCATTGGTTACATGGTTAACTAGTATTCTTTTTAAGATATTTGAAATCTGAAAATTTGCAAAAAATCAAAGGGCCTGGCTGGGACCTGTTTGGTTCATTAAGGAGCATAATTTTGGCTTTAATTGCTTATTTGATGGTGTTTTAGCAGTACATTATCAAAGAAATTATTTTTAAAATTATTTTGATGTATTTTTTTGGTCTTCTTACCTATTAAAATAAATTATTTTAGTACTATTGTTGTTATTATAGTTTATTAAAAATTTGACAACAATTAATTAATTATCAGTTTAAGCTATTTTAACTAGATATGTTATTTTGACTTTATTAGGTGTGTAAAAATTTTAATAATAATTTATTTACTTTTGTTGGCATAAAATATTATATTATTATTAATATTACTTGTTTGAATAATTTTGGGGCATAATGAGATTTGATTTGTACATCTTTTTTGTGTCTTAAGTGCAAAATAGTCATTTTACCATTTTTATGAGAATTCTTTATTTTTAAATTAATATTTCATTGTAATTAATTAATTTTAAGATGTTCGGAGTTATACTCCGAATGTTAGGGTTTTGCTTCTCGAATGTTAAAATCTCATGAGTTAACTGGCATTAATGCTTGGATTTTAAACCGGGTCCTTACATTAAGAATACATATTAACCACTTTTAAAAAGTTGGTTTATCACACTATAACTAAAGCTGCGGAAGCACCATTTATCTCAAAATCTGAAAATATCTTTCTTGTTGTAATATAGAAAAAAAATATAACTTACCCGCTACAGCACATTTTAACATTTTCTCACAGTGAAATTTTATAATCAACAATACATCCAAATCAATTCTCGTATAATACGGATTAATAGCCACATATAACCGACTTTCTTTTTTCACAACGGTATAGTTTGAATTTAATAGCAGTAATACGTTATCACTGTTTCATATTAAGGCTTAATAGCTACAATTCATCATTTCTCATAAGAAGACTTTACAATCAAAATGCAAACATCTTAGAGTGACTGTCCCTACACAGGCAAATTCTCTCAGGAAGACTATACCCACACAGGACAATTTCTTTAAGACAGACTGCGCCCACATATGATAAATTCTTTTAAGAAGACTACACCCACACATGGCAAATAATTTAAAAAAGACTACACCCACACAAGGCAAATATTTTAGAGCAACCACACCCACACAATGCAAACATTTCAGAGTAACTACACCCACTTAAGACAAACATTTTTAGAGTAATTACACCCACCTAGGACAAATATTTTTAAAGTAACTACACCCACACAAGACAAACATTTCAAAGTAACTACTCCCATAGAGGGCATTCACGCCCCAAAAATCGAGCCACGAGAACCACGCACAATAACCTGCGAAAAGATTATCTCACGACAACCACCTTTTCTTAAAACCCAATTTTTGACCCTTTTTTACAAAGAAAAACATTTGAATCGAACGATTGAAGCAATGAGAGTTAAACGATTTAAAAGAAGACTCCTAAGGCTCCAATTTCACCAAAAAGGGTCCTTGAATGGAACCCGATCGAAAAGATTTCTTTTATTGAGAAAAACAAAAACTACTGTCTAACCCGGGTGAGCTCGCTCGAACGGCCTTGCCACCGCTCAAGCGACCACCTGGCCAAGTCAATAATAAAACCCCCTGCCACTTGACCACTCACGTGGACACTGCCCGCCCCCCCCCCCCCCCGACTCGAGCGTTCCCCTACCCGAGACCAACTCAACAAAAACCTTGTTTTGGAGCCAAAATTCAAACCAACACTTTATTTTAGGAAAGGAGTTTCAAGGCATAAAACTTGATAAAAAAAAAAAACCAACTTCAAAACAAGAAAATATAATCAAATTACATCCCCAAAATCTCTCATGAAGATCTAACCAAAATCTAGGCAACGCAAAACACAACTCCAACATGCAAACCGATGAACGACTTCAACTCTCATACAAACATGCAATTTATACATCATATAGAACCGTAGCTTTATGGCCTTACAAAACATGACGTTAATATCTAAAATTATCTTCATTCATTATCATATTCATGCGAAAACTAATCCAATCTTGAAATAAGTTTAATTACAAGGATTTAAAAAACGAATCATATGATTTCAAATGAGATTACAACACTTTATATCTCAAATTTACATAGTTCAACAACCAAAAAGCCCAAGGCATCACATGAACTCCAAAACCAAAAACATATTCTTTGTCATCATCAAGCTAAAGGGGTGTCTCCATCACCTGAAAACATTTGTGTTCTAACAACGTGAGCCGAAACTCAATAGTAGTAGACTAACAAGATAAATGCATGACATGTAATTAACAATTGTATGAATACCACCACCACACAAGGGTTTTTATAATTGATCTTTCCACCAAAAATCAAAGGTATTCATACAATCCTCTCAATAGTTTGAAAATCATAAAAATAAGAGATTTATCAACAATCGTTATGCAATCACAAATGATTTAATTATGTACCAACTTTGTCTCCCTCTGGGACTCGGTTGACAATTATAGACTCTCGTCCTATTAACCTAGGTCTAGCCTACACCGGGACTCACTAGTCAATCACAAGCGCTATAATGTGCCATAACAACAAACACCAAACGTAGGCAACCACTTCATTTACGGAGGTTAACCCAAAGAAATGAAACATCTATTTGCACAAAAGTTTCGGACTTTCACCGATGAGCAATGTAAGTCCAGATTAACCACATTGTTCCAGTATGTCTAATAAATCATTTAAACAAGAATAAACTACACCCAAACGTGTACAATTCACAATCTACGGATTAATCCACAACGTTTTCACAATGTTACACAATTTCAACTCATACTTGAAATTAAAACCAACTCTCAAGGTTAACATAAAATCAACAAAATCCATTTTCCATGATTATATGAAAATCAATTCTCCAACTTCAAAACCTCCAACGTAGGTTCTTAATTATTTTCAAGATTATATGAAAATCAATTCTCCAATTTCATAAGCCCAACAAAACCCAACTCACATATCACTAATCCAACATAAACCCACTTTATTTTCCTTGAAACCTACAAAACTAGGGTTTAAAGCATGAAATTACTACTCAAAGCATTTTAATCATCCAAAAATTAATTACATAAATCAAACATTTAAATCAAAATAGTCTAGTATCCTACCGTTTAGGATAAAATCCAAAACTTTTAACTTCCCACGAACACCCCGAGAGCGCCGAAATCAAATTCCGTTCGGATGGCTGTGAAGCCCTCGTCGAGCAGATCACTTTCCGTCTTTATAGCGCCTTTGGAATCCAAGATGAAGATTAAGAAAAAAGGGTAGGAAGTCTAGGATTTAACTTTCTTCACCATTGGAGCATCGAGAGAGAAAGTGAAAGAAAGAGCAAGAGGAGGGAGAGGAGGGGTGCACGGCTGGAGCAAGGGGGGTGTTTGGGGATTCTCAATAGCTTCTCCAAGAAGCTTCACGTGGGGTCCACCACCCAAATTGATTCAAAACCCAAAAATTAACTCACGATGTACTTTTAACTCACATACATCAATAACATTAAAATTATTATTTTTAAGTTGTCATTAACTCAAAATTAATTTCTCATTAATTATCAAATTTTAAAATTATCTCCAATTTAAAATTCGTGGGTCTCCACATATATCGGCAGATTCACCTAAAACTCATACGAGTTACCAGGCTCACTGGCTACCACCCATATGATAATCTACATATGTTTAGCAATTTATAACCAATCAAAGTCAATTAACAAACACATCATATTGATCATTACAATAAAAAAAACCGAAAAAGAATTTTATCCCCAAAATTCGCCACACAACCTACAATGTAAATAGATCTGGATGCTTTGCTCAAACTTCGAACTCGAGCTCCCACGTAGTCTCCTCAACGCCATGATAAAGCCATAAGACCTTGACATATGCAATGGTCCTCCCAAGTAAAACTTGTTCTTTCGTATCAAAAATCTTCGCCGGTCACTCCTCATAAGAGATGCTGTCCTTCACTCACAATTCGGCTCAATCTAAAACATAAGACGGATCTAGCTCATACTTTCGAAACATTAAAATATTGAATACATTGTAAACGGATGATAACTGAGGAGGTAAAGCAAGACAATAGGCCACCTCTCTAATCCTCAAAAGGATCTCAAACGGTTCGATGAAGTGCGGCGATAGCTTCCCACTACGCCAAATCTCATCAAACTTCGACGTGGGGAGACCTTTAGAAACACGTGGTCTCCCACTTCAAACTACAATGGCCTCTTTCTTCGATCTGCATAACTCTTTTGACGGCTTTGCGCAAACATTGATGAATCGCGATAATCTTTTTCGTCATCTCACGCACTAAGTCGGACCCCAACACAGCCGTCTCCCCTACATCAGTCCAACACACGGGTTACCTAATGGGTCTACCATATAAAGCCTCAAAAGGTGCCCTCTCTATACTTAATTGATAACTATTGTTGTAAGCAAAGTCTATCAAAAGTAGATGATCCTCCCAATATCTACGAAAATCTAATACGCAAGCCCATAACATGTCCTCTAAAATCTGAATAATACACTCGGACTAACTGTTCATTTGAAAAGTAAGCTCATCACCAATACAGACTAAATGCTCTACCAAAAGCGTGATATAAAACATGGGTCTCGATCGAAAATAATAGACACCGATACACCATGAAGTTGAACTATCTCACTCACATACAACTTGCTCAACTTACCCACGAAATCTGTCATACGCATAGGAAGAAAATGTGCAGATTTTGTCAATCGATCAACTATAACCCATATGGTATCGTGCCCCTTTGGAGACCTCAGAAGTCTAGAAATGAAGTCCATCATAACATTTTTTCACTTTCATTCTAACACAAGCAATGATTGTAGCTAACCTGCTAGCCTCTGATGTTCTGCCTTTACTTGTTGGCAAGTAAGGTACCACAAGACAAAAAGAGCAACGTCCTCCTTCATTCCCTTTCACCAAAACTGATAGTGCAAATCATGATACATTTTTGTGCCTTCCAGATGCACTCCGAGACGAGAATGATGGAACTTACGAAGCACGTCCTCGCGACACGACTCTAGTACAAAGAGTCTCCTTGCAAACCTCAAGCTCAAGTCAGGATATAGAATTCGCCCTTTGGTGTTTTCAACCCTTGTAGTACGATCATGCAACATAAGAGTTTCTTGATCTAATTGTTGGGCATCAACAACACTAGGGATAAGTGTAGGTTGTAAAACTATAGAAAACAAGGTCGTACTTTCATCAGTCTCGCCAAGATGCAAACTAAACTCGTCAACCTCTCCCAACAAATCCCACTCTAGCATGGCAATGCGAGCTAAGGAACCAAGAGACCTTCTGCTAAGAGCACATCCTAAGCCCTCATGTGGAGCATCACAATAAATGATGTAACCCAACCCTCGCTCTGGTATAATCAATACAGGTGCGCTAGTCAATCTTTTCTTCAACTCCTAGAATGCGAGCTCACAAGAATCGTTCCACACAAACTTGGCCCCCTTACGTGTAAGGCGAGTCATCGACGCGGCTAGTCAAGAAAAATCTTCTGCAAAGCATTGGTAGTAGCATGCCAAACCCAAAAGGCTCCAAAATTTGAACACACTCTTCGGTCGTTCCCAATTCATCACAGCATCGATCTTTGCAGAATTCACCACTACTCCATTTCCAAAAACCACATGTCCAAAAAATTTTACCTCGAACAGCCACAACTCATATTTCTCAAATTTCCCATACAACTAGTGCACTCATAAAAGCTGTAATGCAATACGTAAGTGCTCTTCATGTGCCTCTCGCGATGGCGAATAGATAAGAATGTCGTCCACGAACAACTACAAATCCATCGAGGTATGGGCAAAAGATTCGATTCATCAGGTCCATGAATGTCACAGAAGCATTTGTCAAACCAAAAGGTATGACCAAAAATTCGTAGTGACCATATCGTGTACAGAAAGCGTTCTTCGCAATGTCTTCCTCTAGAATCCTCAACAGGTGATAGCCCAATCTTAAATCACTCTTTGAAAAGCAGCTTGACCAGTTCACCTGCTCAAATAATTCGTCAATTCTAGGCATAGGGTATTTATTCTTCACAATCACCTTATACAATTTTTGGTAGTCGATACATAATCTCAAGGACCTATCCTTCTTTTTGGAAAATAAGACTGGGGCTCCCCACGGCAATGTACTCGGGCATATGAAACCCTTATCTAGCAACTCCTGAAGCTGCACCTTCAGCTCTTGTAACTCTTTCAGTGCAAAATGATAAGGCGGCATCGAAATGAGAGGAATTCCCGAGACAAGGTCAATAGAAACCTTTCCCTCTTAACGTGGTGGCAATTCGAATAGATCATTGGGAAAGACAGTATGGTAATCACAAACAATATGAATGAGTTCCCCACGAACGACAACGATCTCATTCAACAACAGAGCAGAGAATAGAAAGTTAAGACTTTCTCAGTTTTCACACATCGCATGATTATGGCACCGAACCATCATCCCGATCACCTATGAAACAAAAACTACCACCTTCAGGTGTACGAACCGTTACCCTCTGTCAATCACACTCGATATGGGCACAATATGTAATCAGCTATTCATCCCTAGGATGATATCAAAAGAGGTCATGTCAAGAATTATTATATCAAACTCTAAGTGATGATCAACGATCTCTAACTTGCAAGATCTACAAACCCATTCTAAAGCAACATTCCCACCGACCAGAGTCTGTACACATAAGGTGCTACCCAGTGTGTCTACCTCTAACCCCAAAGATGATGCAAAAGTAGACGAGATAAAAGAATGTTATGCTCCCGTGTCGATAAGAACACTGGCCTAAGAATGGTACACTAAGAAAGTACCTCTAATGACTGAAGTGCTAGCTGAAGCGTCAAGCACAACTGGTACCTTAGAAGAACTCGGATCAGCAAGAGCAAAAGCTCGGCTCTGTAGCCCCTTGGCCTGCCCACCATGCCCCTGTACTGTTGGCTATCGTACGGATTGAGCCGAAGTAATACCCTCCACGGCTCTACAAGTCTGAGCTGCTGGCTGCTGCTGCAACTGTCTAAAGATCTATCATCCTTGTGTAGGCTGAGCTAATGGTATACCTGTTGTGCCCTGAGCATTCCCTCCCTGAGGGTAATTTCGACCAAAGTGGCCCACCTGGTGTAAACACCCCAATTTGACCCTGCCTAATCTTAGGTGAATCCGATGATGAAAATAGGTGGAATGGTACTTCAGTTCAATCCTCGAAAAGTGATCCAAGCTCGGTATTTGAGCCCAGAACTTTCAAACCAATGAAATTTTGTTGAACAATCGATAACTTGTTGTCCAAGTCATTCTAAAAGTGGCAATCGCCATATTAATTGTAGCGACCGTCAATAGAACCTCATGAAAACCCTAACCAAAAGTGGCGACCGCCACCTTTAACCTGGCGACCGCCAACTCTCATTGTTGCAACCGCTAATAGAACCTTGTAGAACTTCTTTTAAACATGGCGACCGCCATATTGAACATGGCGACCACCAACTCCAAATGGCCTGACGTGTCCCAAAATGTGGCAACACCTCATTGGTTGAAGAATTCTATAAATACTGCACCCTTGGTACGTTTTTCACAACAAGAAAATTAGTTAGAGGTTTAGTGAGAGAAGCTCTGCTGAGTTACCGAGCAATTTCGAGTCCCGACGCGGAAGCCCTAACGAAATACCGAGATCCAAACCTTCGACGCCTACATTGAAAGCCTTGCTTAGATCACCACCTGAGAATTAGACCATTGAAGCACATTTCCTCAACTTGAGGATTCCTAAGTAATCCAGGTATTCCGTTTGGATCCTCGATCCTTCTAACTCCATTCCCTTTCTTTTGGAGTGATCGAGTTAAAATTCGATTTCAATTCACATTTTTCTTTCATTTACATAGTTAATCCTACTTGCTCCATGTAATCTGGTTATTTTCTTTAATTGCTTAGTTATTAATTTCTTCACACTCACACTTAGCACATTATCATTTTATTTATTAATTAGTGCTAATATATTTTTGAAAATTACAATTTGTTAATGTTGTTAATTGTTATAATAATGCACTTACATCGATGTGAATGTAGTTATCAATACCACATTCACATTTGAATTAAGTAGTTATATTTAATTTCTTTTATCTTTCTAGTATTAGTTTAATTTCTTTTATTAGTATATTCCATTTTCTTTTTCTTTTTCTTTTCCTTTTTCATTTAGTGTAGTTTAGTTTTCTTGTAATGTTTCATTTATTTTTTTTTCTTTTTATAATGTAGTTTTAGTTTTTTTTCTAATGTTCTATTTCTCATTTTTCTTTTCTTTTTTCTTTTCTATAGTTTTATTTCCTTTTCATAGTACTTATCTTATTTTTCTTTTCTCTTATTTCGTTAAACTTAAAAAATCATAAAAGTCTTTTAAACTAATTCTCATTCTTTAATTGTAATTTTCATCCCTTTTATTTTCTTTTCCTTTGTTTCCTTTTATTTCTATCCCCTTAAAAATGTAAATAATTAAATTTTCTTTTATTAATAACATTTTATAACCTTTTCATTTTTAGCATGATTCTTCATTTGTGAACTTTTTTTTGTGAACTTTTTCTTTTAAATCCTTAAATTCTCTTTTGCCATTAAACCTTTATTTTAAATTTCTTTGTTAGTAAACTTTCTTTAAATTTTGCCTACTATTTCTTTTATTAAAAGTTCATCATGTTAAATGCTAACATAGTTTATTTTGATAACATACAGGTTTTAATTTCTTATTTGAAATCATGTTTAGGATAGTTTAATTTATTGTTAGCAATCCATGTTTAGGTAGCATGTTTTACTATTTTATGCAAATCATGATAGTTTAGTTTATTTTGATGAAAATTGCATGTGTGAGTGTTCCATGTATCCTTTAGTTAGAAATTACATGACATAGGATTTAGAATTTTATCCCTTTATTTGTTTTGATTTGGAGTACTATGTACATACGTTATATATTTTTCATATTTGATTTTGGATGTTCTCTCTTTGCCTCCACTTTCTTTATTTGCATGCATTTGAGAAATTCTATTAAAGAACCAATGATAATTAGTAGAGACCAACCTTATGGTTGGACGAACGGGGTGCCTAACACCTTTTTCGATTCGTACCTTAGCCCCCGAACTATTTTTCTCTAGTTAAACGCTATAAATATCAGTAGCCATTTTTGTTTTTATTAGTTTTTCTCAAAAACTAAGTGGCAGCTCAATTTTCAATTAAAAAAAGTAGTTTTTGAAATTTAATTTTCAAGATGTTAAAAGATTTTTCAAATATCTTTGAATTTTCTTATTTTTGAAACACTTTCAAAACTCCTAAATTCCGGCGCCACACTTGGCTGCGCCCAAAACATATTGGTGACTTTCTCCCTTGGGATTGAACAGATGTAGAACTCTGGGATCGTCCCTTTTGTGGAAAATTTGACGCACAATGACTTGGCTAGCTCCATCGACAGCAAACAATCTCCCTCCACTCCATCCGTCCTAACGAAACTACCGAGGGTGCAAGTGCAAAATGCTGCTGCTATGATCCCACAGGATAAGAACTAGGACCGGATGACCTTTGCCGCTTATTCCTGCGTCCCTCATACTACGCACTCGCTCTGCCCTATTGGGTCCTACCTTCTCTAACCCTATGTGTTTCATTCAAGGTATTTTCTACTGTAATGGCTGACTCCACCAAATATGTAAATACACACATCCTCAATGTCGCCACTCGATCTCTAATCACAGGTCTCAAATCCCTCTTAAATCTCTTTGCACACAATTCATCGGTAGCTACAAATTCTTGTGCAAAACGGGATAAGCTAGTGAACTTCACCTCGTACTGAACCACGATCATCACCCCTTGGGTGAGAGAAAGAAACTCCTCCCGATATAAGTTTCTAGAGGACTCAGGGAAGTATTTCTCTATAAATACCTTAGTAAAAGCTGCCCACGTACCCTCCACGGTGTTTCTAGCAAATTTCTACTATTCGTGCGCACTTCTCCTCAACTGAAATGCCGTAAACTCCACCCTCAAGTCATTCTTAACAATTTGAAGCATGTCGAGAATCCTAGTCACGAGCTCAAGCCATTCAGTGGCCACTTTGGGGTCAGGATCCCTGACAAAGGTAAGAGAGTTAAGACCCTAAAACTCATGCATCGCAGTAGTCGCCCTAACTTCAGGCACTCTAGCCCCTCCTCTAGTGGCCTCAGTCAATTGACGCATCGTGTTCATCATTTCTCGCAAGAAATCGGCCCCGCTAACTGGTTCTTGTGATACAGGGGCATCCAAAACTTCTAGAACTGATGCGTCCCCACAGCCTATATCACAACCCCGACCATGACCTCGCCCTAGTCTTGGAGGCATAACTTCTAAATGAAAGAAATTTCAAGAAACATCAATATAAAATCTATCTTGACATTTTCTTTCCAAAGAATGTTCACATTAATCATGCTAACACTCAACATTCCAAAACCACATAAACATTTTTCACATACCGAGGAGTACCCATAAGAGTGACACGTCAATCTGGGTAACCCACTTAGATTTCTCGCTAGAAATCACGTTGACTAAACGCGTTTCTAACTTGACCTCTAAGTTTGTTGATCTAAATGCTTAAAGGCAAGACATGTCATTCCCGAGGTTCAACCTCCATTCCCACGTACAACACATATTCCATATGCATTACATTTCATCTTGTTATCATTATCAAAGCATATTAACACTTGCATAACAAGCACACGCAATTTATCTTCACATGGTGATGCAACCACTTCCCACGGCTCCTAATTCTTCGAACCTAGAGCTTTGATACCAATCTGTTACTCTCCAAAAATTGAGACATGAGAACCACCCACGATAACCCGCAAAAAGATTAACTCACGACAACCACCTTTTCGTAAAACCTAATTTTTGAACTCTTTTTTCCCAAAGAAAAACATTTAAATCGAATAATTTCAAAAATAGAGAGTTAAACAATTTAAAAAGAGACTCCCGAGGCTCTAATTTCACCAAAAGGGGTCCCGAACCGGCCAAAAAGAATTCTTTTATTTAAGAAAGCAAAAACCACTATCCAACCCAGGTGAGCTCGCTCGAACGGGCTCACCACCGCTTGAGCGGCCACCTGGCCGAGCCAAAAATAAAACACACTGCCACTTGACCGCTCAAGTGGACTCCCCCACCGTTCAAACGGTCCTCTACCCAAGACCAACTAAGCAAAAACCCTACTTTGAAACCAAAATTCAAACCAACACTTTGTTTTAGGAAAGGAGTTTTAGGGCATAAAACCTAATAAAAAACAACTTTAAAACAAGGAAATATAATCAAATTACGTCCCCAAAACCTCTCATGAAGATCTAACCAAAATCTAGGCAACCCAAAACACAACTCCAACATCCAAACCGATGAACGACTTCAACTCTCATACAAACATACAATTTATACATCATATGGAGCCGTGGCTTTAAGACCTTAAAAAAACTTGGACGTTAATATCAAAACCTATCTTCATTCATCATCATATTAATATAAAAACTATTCCAACTTTGAAATAAGTTTAATTACAAGGATTTACAAAACGAATCATATGGTTTCAAATGAGATTACAACACTTTATATCTCAAATTTACATAGTTCAACAACCAAAAATTCCAAGGCATCACATGCCATTCCCATGCACTCCAAAACCAAAAACATATTCTTTGTCATCATCAAGCCAAAAGGGTGTCTCCGTCACCTGAAAACATTTTTGTTCTAACAACGTAAGCCGAAACCCAATAGAAGTAGACTAACAAGATAAATGCATGACATGTAATTAATAATTGTATGATTAACACCACCTACATAAGGGTTTTTAAAATCGATCTTTCCACAAAAAATCAAAGGTATTCATACAATACTCTCGATAGTTTGAAAATCATAGAATTAAGAGATTTATCAATAATCCTCATGCAACCACATATGATTTAATTATGTACCGACCTTGTCGCCTCTTGGGACACGGTTGATAATTATAGACTCTCATCCTATTGACCTAGGTCCGGGCTACACCGAGACTCACTAGTCAATTACAAGCTCTATAATGTTCCACAACAACAAACACCCAACCTGAGCAACCACTTCATTTACGGAGGCTAACCCGAAGGAACGAGGTACATATTTGCGCAAATTTTTTAAACTTTTACCGAGGAGCAATATAAGTTCAAATTAACCACATTGTCCTGGTACATCTAATAAATAAATTAAATAAGAATAAACTATACCCAAACATGTACAATCTGTTAGGGTTGGTATACTGAAAATCATGTTTTTAGTATTTAATTTTATTTTAATAAAATTAATTTTTTATTTTATGAGAATCTTTATGAGCAATGTAGGTGTATCATTTCTTTGATATGCATGGATGTCTAATATTCTGTACAGTATTTAATCTGGGGTGTAGAGTACGGCTTGCACACAGAAGACCAGATTTTAGGTTCTTGCAGAATATAAGTTTTATGTTCACAGAATAGATGGAAATAGACATACCATCGGTACAACTGTAGCACAGAGTTTTAGTAGGCCTGTCTTGGTTACGGGAAACAGATAATAACGTCGTCTATTGTTCCGACTCTTTGTGCCAGTACACTTTGTGTGTATTGAACGGGACATTTGGGATATTTAATTTAGTACGGACTACTGACTATGTAAATTTATTCACACCCCAAGATTATTATGAATAGTGCTTATCTTCTTAATCCTGAAATAATTATTGATTTGCATATATTTAATATTCGTTATTTTGATTTATTAGATGGTGCGATCTTACATGGGTTTATATTTTTGGTGAGTTAGATAGCGATATTATTTATATAAAAAATAATAATTATTGACGGAATTCACGTCCTGAATGATCGGGATTGACAATAACCCCTTAAGGATGCTTACAAGGTTTGACCAGGCCAAATCCTGTAGGTGGATTTAATTATCCGGTGGTCAAATATGTTAAGCGAAAGAGCTTAAAGAATATCAAGATGTCGATTAAGTTTAATTGTCTGTAATTAAATTTAATTGGCGGGTATCGAAAATCTTAATGTGGGGATAAATGGTAAGTATTTAATAACAGGAGCTCAAATCAACAAGATCTTGAGATTATATGTGAGAGTGCAATTATAGTTCTTTAGTGGTGTGAACTGTAATTCAGTATTTTATGAAAATTGTAAAAACCGCTGCTGGTTTTCATAATTGCAGATACCGTTATGTGTCTTTCTTTTATTGCAGAAATCGCTAATATGTGTTTTTGATCCATTGGCAGTCTAACTCATTATTACCTCCCAGATCCCTGCTGTAGCCCTATATATACGCGGGCAGTCTGAACCAGTTTGAGATTTGATACATCATATCTTATTTATTATTATTATATTATTTTTATCTTATAAGACTTAAATATATCGGGGTTTTTTCGGTACGAGTTCTCGAAGGATCGTAGCCCATACTACGTTCGATGATCACATAAAGAAATACAGTAGAAGATCTTACTGGAGTTTCAACTCGGAATCAAGTCGTAGTTGAAGATTAGATTGACAAGAGGTATTCATCTAAATTAACTTTGGTT
The DNA here is from genome assembly GCA_032360265.1 of Heliamphora ciliata. Lineage (NCBI taxonomy): Eukaryota > Viridiplantae > Streptophyta > Magnoliopsida > Ericales > Sarraceniaceae > Heliamphora > Heliamphora ciliata. Next base: position 16,808 of record JAUMHN010314797.1, read on the forward strand.
GCACAGGTTTATTTTTGATCGTTCGACGTCAAAATTTTTATCTGGAGCCCATTTCGGCGCTTGCCCGTCCAGTTAATTTTTTACCGAAAATTGTTTTACAAAAACAATGATCTTGACAATTTTACCTCCAACAAATTGGTATCAGAACCGTTTTGTTTTTTGATTACGGTTATCGGGGACGGATAGTTTTAGAACTGTTGCTAACTTTGTTTTGCAGGCGTTCTAATCCCGATTTTATGTTCATCAATTTTTTTTCATATTTGATTGAATGTGTGGATGATAATTTAATTATTATTTCTTTTAATCACGGGGGTTGATCGTGATAGATTAATTGATTGTGAACTCTACAAAGGCAAAGGATCAATGTAAAAATTATTGTTTTTTGGTTTCTAGTTCTTGTATTTTTTTTTTTTTGATTTTATGTAATCGGAAAAAAAAACAAATAAAAGGAGAAGAACGAAGAGCAGTCGAAGAACAAGTTTAATGCTGCGGGAATTTTTTTTGAGGCAAAAGTTTTTTTTCGGTTATAAGAAAGAAAAAAAAAAAGGAAGAATAGCAGCAGCAACGCCCAAATCGGCGCTGGGTTTCAGTCCACCGAAAAGATTCCCAAACTGAAGCATCTTCAATTGATACTTGAAGAAGAAAAGTGATTAACAGTGTATCTCAAAAGGCCACAGTGGATTTTTGTCCTTGCAAAAAGCTTCAGCAAGCACCGGATTTGATGAGATCATAAAAAATAAAGAAAAGAAAGGAACAGAGCAATTCCCAAGCGGCAAGTGATCATCCAAGCTGTTACGGTCCCATGCGCAGCATCCAACGAAGCAAACACTGAAACAATCAATGAGCAAGTTTCGGCAAACACTGAAGCAAGCTGATTTGTCCAAACAATGAGCAATCATCAAGCTGCGGCAAACAACCCATTGGCTGCTGTGATTGCAGCGCCCTAACAGCAATCAATCCCAGGGCTGTTTGGTTGGCTGCGGTTTCACTGTTTCAGTTGGCTTAGGATTCCTTATTATGATTGATCAAGATATCCTGATGCAATCAAGATACAAGAAACTTATTAAGAGCAGGAGACTGAAACTCTTTAAAGTTTCAATCGGGTCATAAAACTGGGATTTATATTAATCTTGTATTTAATTTATTTTAATATTTTAACTGCGTGGATAATAAATATTAGTTTTGTTTATCCTGTTAATTTAATTAATTCGAATATTCGATTGTAATTGAAATATTTTGCAATAAAAAATAAAATTAAGTTTTTTTAATTAATTAATTTTAATTAAATAAAAAAACTTTAGATATTTTTTTTACAAAATATCACGTTTAAGATAATTTTTTTTAAATCAGATATCTTAAAAAAACGTGAGAATTATTTTCGAATTTTAAATTAATTAAATAAAAAAATATTTAATCAAAATAAATTATTATTTTTCAAAAAATGTGGAACGAAAAAT
>JAUMHN010314904.1:0-18261 GCA_032360265.1 Heliamphora ciliata
CATACATCACAAATATAAATATGAAATCATAAATGCAAAATCATCTCAAATTGTTTCTCATTAATATGCCAGGGATCTAGAATAAAATACATAAAAGGCATGACTTTTCAGTATACATTCCCAACAGTAGGATCCTAGACTATGTTGTCTTTAAAGGGTGTTACATGCAGTTATATGCTTTTTCACATGTTAAAAATGCTTTAAATGTCATATTTTATGTTTAAACCTTGTTTATTCGGATCAAAAGCATGTTTTATGCTTTTCTTGATTTATTACATCATATGGACTTGTCGATGTCTTGTTTTCAAAAGGTGGTTTTGAAAACGGTGGATTTATAAAAATCTCGACAAACTGTGTTTTGGAGGTTTGGATCTAACCCTCAGGGTTGAGTCTCAGATTTTGTAACATTTTGATAAAAACGGTGAAAACATTTTTGAAAATGTTTTTGTTTGATCACCATGCTTGATGGATGGATCTTTATACATGTTTAATGTGTAATTGTAAAAATATTTTCGTAGTCATGCTACAAGTTGGTTTTTAAATGATTCTATAGATGTGTCAGGATAGCGGGTATTTGGCACGAGTTGCCCTCGCTGGAATTCCATAAACGTGCGCAGAGTAGGTGCTACAAGCCTTCGGATTAATCCCCGTAAATGAAGTGATGGGTGCTTTGTACCCTCGGGTTCTGGGCTCCGTAAATTAAGCGGTTTACATTGTCGTGACTTCGTATAGAATTTATCATTACCTAACAAGTCTTAAATGATTCAGGGATAGGTAATATGCAGGAGTCTATAGTTATTTCCTTTGTCCCTATTGTGACGGAGTCGGTACATAGGAATTATTTTCTTTTTCTCGGCTGTGTGTTTCGAGTGGAAAATAACGTTTTGATTACTGCTTTTCTTTAACTTTGAAATGTTGTTGCATTGTTGAAATGCTTGATTTTGAGGATGGAAAACCATTTTGAAGGATTATGGGAGTCTAATAGAAAACTTAGAATTTTATGAAGTAAAACCATTTTGACGCTCATGTGGTTGAGTCAACTTTATGCTATGTGATTACATATCCAGCTTTATGGCTTTATAGTCTATTTCTATTGGGTTTCAGCTCACGTTGTGAAATTTATTAAAACCTTTTTCAAGTGAACGTGGTCTTGTAGGTTAACCTTGAGGTGCCCTAAAGTGGCTGATGACAAGGCTCTGATGTTTTATCTTTGTTAGATAGTTTATACCTTCTGTATCATGTTTGGATGTATCATATTTAAAAGCATATGTAATTCTTATGGCCGTGGGCCGATGTATGCATGATTTATTGCTTTCGAGAGAAACCATGGATTGGTTATTATTTTTCGTAGTTTCTTACTACGTTTTTCGTTGCTTAGTTCAACGACTTACAAAAAGGGGTTTTCAAATGGTTTATGTTTCATTCAAAGTCTTGTACTTCGAGGAAGATTTTGGAACGGCCTAAGCTTCTTTTAAAAAGAAAAGATTTTCTTATCCAAAACATGTATTTTATTTTTAAGGCTTGGCGTTTGGGGCCATAATCGCAGTCTCTTGGGCTTCTCTTTTAAATTAAATAAACCCTCGATGGTGCATTTTATAAAGGTTTTAGCCTTATTTGGGCTTTATTATTTTTTATCTGTCTGTGTTTGGGTAATTTTGGTGGTTGCTCGTGGGCTTTTCACGTGACCCAGAGTTTAGAGCGTGACAACTTGGTATCAGAGCTCTAGGTTTGAATACCTAAGAGCCATGGGAAGATGGTGCATCACCTTGTAAGGAAAGATGTGTGTATGCTTGGTTGCCTATGTTTATGTTTTAACATGAGCATGTTAGCTGGTTGAGCATGAAAGCTTGTTGTGTATATGTGAGTATGGAGGTTGGACCTTAGGATTGATTAGTCTTGTCTTCGGGTGTTTAGATTAACGAACTTGGGAGCTAAATTAGAAATGCGTTTAGTTGACGTGATTTTTAGCAAGAAATTTAAGTAGGTTATCCAAAGTGACGTGTCATTCTTATCGATTCTCCTCGGTATGTGTGATGTGTCTGCATAATCATTTTGGCTATGCATTAGCATGATTATGTGGTACGTGTTAAAAATAACATGATAGATCGACTTTAGGTTGTTGTGTTTCATATTTCTTTTATATATGAATTGTACACTCTTGGAGACGACGTGACCGTGGTTTGAGTCTTGGATGTGCGACTCGGGTGCAATTGATTGCTGAATGGCAAGGTTATAGGTTGAGTGTCGACCACCTGGTGCATCGTGGAACTCGTCGGTGAGTTGGGTATAGCTGCATGAGGTTGGCCTCGGTTGGTGAACTATTGAGTGTTAGTACGAACAGAGTTATTCCAGGTGTAGTCGAAGCATGGTTAGTGGCTTTGACTTTGGTAGGTTCCTCTTGGGAGTATGCAACTGAAAGTAGTAGTTGTGTTATGGATAGCCTTGTAAGTAGAGGCGATGAAATGTCGGAGACCCTAGGAAATCAGTGGTTATGATAGTGGTAACCCCTTTCGATTAAGGTTTGATGTACATAGTTTTGGTTGTATAATGGATTAGGTACATTGTGAACATACTATGTCATAAGCCGTGTACTCGGGATAAGGTAGAGACGGGAACATAGTGGATAGGAGTATAGTAGTCCTTGGTCAAGTGTATGTGGAGATAGTAGAACGTGAGTGGTTCTTGGGATATTCCCTGCAAGCAAGATGTTGATGGTAGTCAAGATGTTGCTGGTAGTCGGAGTCGTGCCAGATGACTTGGACGTTGTATACCTTATTGAGGTTTGAGAATTGAGTTACAAGTGAGTAAGCTCGAGGATATGGGGACGAGTATGAGTTGCAGATGTGCTGGAATGAGCATGGGTCGTGACGATGTTGGAATGTGTAAGGGTTTAGGTTACAATTTTAACACGTGATGAGTATTAGTTATGTGGGAATCCTACGAGAATGCAGGTTCATGGTTTGGTTGTTATCTTCGTGATCAGGAGATCATGTTTGGAAATCGTGCTGGGTGCATGTGGGTGGCTTAGTGCTGAGGCAGTGTATCCCAAGTGTAATATGTCTGGAGGTTGTTTGTGTTCGACCTTAGGTTCAGAAGTGGATACGTTGTATGCCCATGGAAACGAAGTGTGGAGTAATAAGGTTCAGCTGTGTACTGGGTGGTTTCGGTAGCCTGGGGTAATAGGTGAGAAATTGTGGGTTACGATGCCTATGATCAATGTGCACTTTGAGAGCGAATGTACGGAGGTGTCTGCATGGTTGTAGGAGTTATTAGTAACTCTAAATGAAAGGTCTCAGGATTGGGTTTCCTTTGTGTGGTGCCGTGCGCTTTCTATGCGAGTTCCTTGGACACTGGGCTTGAGGCCGTGACGTGACTATGGTTTACCTAGCAGGAGTTAGGTGAGTAAGCGTGACCTTATGAAGTGAGGTCTTGGCACGATGGAAATGTTGACGTGTGTCTCTGTGTATGACTGGTGATGAGCTTGTAGTCCTGTAGGATATTTTATACAAGGTGTGAGAATTGATGGTATTCGTATGTGTGCGAATGATGTTGGAGAGTTAAGAGCTTGTTGTAGAAGACAACCTGAGTATCGTGATAGGTGTTGACTATAGTTGTTTGACTATGATCGTTGTGGCCTCAAGGTAAGGTTTACAGAGTTCTTTAAGGGCTAAGTGTTGATGGGTACTAGAAGTACGCTGAGGTTAGGTCGTGGTTCCTTGTTGACCCCTTTCTTTTCTCTAGACGAAGAGAGAGTTTCCTTGTAGGCAGTTATCTGGTACGAGCAATTTCATCTTGGTTGGATGTAGATGCCGGGGTCTTGATCGATTCAGATTTGGTTGTGTTCTAAGACTGTGAAAATCTTTGTAGACTTTGTATCCGTGTTGTGATCTTTGGAGTTGTGCCTCAAGAACTTGTGTTGCTATGATCGGGTGATCGTGGGATTGATTCTTCACAGTTTCAACGCATGGTTGATGAGTATATGTGTTTAACTGTTATGCATGGCTATGTGCCTTCTTGGATGTAGAGTATCTGTGTGTATAACTTGAGATTCGATTGCTCCCGTGGTTGGAAACCATAAAGAATTGCATGTTTGGGTTAGTATTATCCTATGGTGGAAGGTTGTAAAAGAGTACGTATGAGTGTGGTAAACATGGTGGGTTGTGGTAACCTAGTCAGAGTATGACTTGTTGTGTATGATGGTTAAACCATTTGGGTTGTGTCCCTGTGAGGTCGAGTTAGTAGACCAGGAATGCTGGTGCTTGTTCTTGTTGATAAGGGAGTTGGTATAGAGACACAGGGTTCCTTTTTGCAGTGATCAGTTGAAGATCGTTAACCGTTGTGTGCGATTTGTTCTGGATTATATAGGTATGGTTGTACTTCTAGCTCTTGGCAAAGTGAGAATTTTGTCAAAACCATGCAGCTATAATATTCGCCTGATGGGTTTCTAATAGACTTTTGTGAGTTTAGATTTGGGTTCTATTTGGGGCTTTAAACTGTTCAGAGTTCTTAGAGTCAAGGAGTGGTCATCGACTGTGGTGAGTGTTATGTTTTGGCGTTACCATTTGTTCGAATGGTGATCCCGAGAATACGAAAAGGTATGAGTCAGGAAGGATTCGATGTTTGAGAAGCCCTGGTTGGCATGGCTTATTCGGATCGACGTGATTACTTGATTGAGAACGAAAGGGTCGTGATGAGTTTTGTATATGAGAGAATTGCTAAGTATAAGACGCAAGTCTTGGTTGGTGTCTTGGGTTCGAATATTATGCTCTTGTGGACTCAAGGAATTGATATATGTGTTATGAGTTAGGATTGATGTCGGATGATGGCCATCATGTTTGCTTTGTCAGATGACGATGATCCTATGTGATTTGAGGTTGATCTATGGTCTTAGTATCAGTGATTTGATAGTGTTACGTTGAGTTGGGTAGTGATGCGTGGTTACACGGGAGACATGATTTGGTTTATGTAAGGTATTGGATACCTACAGGATGTTCTGTCTGCGTGGTGCGTCTGGTTTAAGTGACTCATTGGGGTCAAGTGGCTTTGTGGCTGTGATGCCGAATTAGTTTTCAGTTGTGTGGAACCTTGTCTGGGATAATGGTGTGTCACCTAGTGTTTCTCCAAGGTGAGAATTGTGATTCGAGATGGAAGATCGAATAAAGGATGAAGGTTTGGATGAAATGCATTCTTTGGTATTCCAGGTGAGTTAAGTGAGCTTCTCTGTGGAGTTGGATGTTTGTGTTGTTACTCGTGAATGGGCGTTGTGTCAGCTATGTGATGGCGTTGTTAGCATCAGTAGAGTAGCAATGTGGTATCAGAACTTAAGTAAAGTTTGGGTGTGGAGTATGTGTCTTCATGTGATCGATGTTAGGGTTCGACGTCATGTGTTTGGACTCGCGAAGGTAGTCCTTGGTGTGCAGGGTGCGATGCAATTGAGCCGGTATGTGGTGAGAATGGGGTGGTAGTCTCTATGTCTTGGAGTAGAGGGTGTTTGGGATCAAGTTCCATGATGGATTGGTCTCGTGTTATGCATGTATCGCTGGGATGGTTTGCGTTCAGTGATAGTGGTGTTTCAAGGTTTGGCAGTGTGAGTTGGATCTTGATCCGATGTTTTATGGATGTCTCATAGATGACAGTAGTGTCAGTGGGACTTGCCAGTGCGGGCAGTTTGCGTAGAGATTGAATCTTCAAGTCGTGTTTATATCGTGTGACGACAGGTTTGGGATTTCAGTTGCTGGGACATTTTGCTATTGTACGGTGTTACTGGGTTTGCATCCGAGATTGTCAATGGTTAAGGGAATGATGTTGGCTTGAGTTTTCGTGTTGTTGAATTTTGGGGACAAAATTCCTTTAAGAGGGGGAGAGTTGTAAGACCCCGACCTGTTTCATTTTTGAAATGATTTGAATGTTGACAGAGTTAAAATTAACTCTTGACCTCAGTGTGTTGGGTTTTTATTTCTATATAGTAGAACAGCATGTGCATATGTATCTGGCGCTTGTTTGGGTTTGGAAAAGCCATGTTCGGTTTGGTTTGGGGTTGAAAAACCTGTTCTAAAGCAGAAGTCATTTTTCTCCATTGTCCAGTCAAATGGACTGGGTGGTCCAGTCAAATGAACTAGGTGATTCAGTCGACTGGGGTGGCAGTGTGCTCATCCAGTCAACTGGATTGGGGCATTTAGTCGACTGAACCCCTGAATTTGCTGTGGTCTATAAATATCAGAAGCCTGGAGATATTTTTTTTAAAAGTTAGCTTCTTCAGTAAGTTTCATTTTCTCTGCCTTCTCTCTAGATTTTGATGGTCCCAGGGCTCAGTTTTCAGCGATCCGACAGTGGATCTGTGTTATTTGTGCCGGGGGCTTCGCATTTATCCGGACGGAATCCGATTTTGTCAAAGTTTGTTTTTCAAAACGTCGAACTTTTGGCTCAATGAGGTAGGATCCTAGACTATGTTGTCTTTAAAGGATGCTACGTGTAGTTATATACTTTTTCACCGGTTGAAAATGCTTTAAATGTAATATTTTATGTTTAAACCTTGTTTTTTCGAATAAAAAGTATATTTTGCACTTTTCTTAGTTTATTACATCATATGGACTTATGGATGTCTGGTTTTCGAAAGGTGGTTTTAAAAAAGGTGGATTTATGAAATTCTCGACAAACTATGTTGTGGAGGTTTGGATCAAACCCTCGGGGTTGAGTTTCAGATTTTGTAACGTTTTGATAAAAAAAGGTGGAAACATTTTCGAAAATGTTTTTGTTTGATCTCCATGCTTCATGGATGGATCTTTATACATGTTTAATGTATAATTGTGAAAATATTTTCGTAATCGAGCTATGGGTTGGTTTTTAAATGATTCTATAGATGTGCTAGGATAGCGGGTATTTGGCACGAGTTGCACTCTGTGGAAGTTCAAAAACGTGCACAAAGTAGGTACTTTGTGCCTTTGGGTTAATCCCCGTAAACGAAGTGGTGGGTGCTTTGTACCCTCGGGTTTCGGGCTAGTAAATTAAGCGGTTTACATTGTCGTCACTCCATATAAAACTTATCATTACCTAACAGGTCTTAAAATGATTCAGGGATAGGTAATAGGCAGGAGTCTATAGTTATTGCCTTTGTCCCTGTTGTGACGGTGTCGATACATATGAATCATATTTTTTTCTCAGTTGTGTGTTCCGAGTGGAAAATAACATTTTGGTTACTGCTTTTCTTTAACTTTGAAACGTTGTTGCATTGTTGAAATGCTTAGTTTTGACGATAGAAAACCGTTTTGAAGGCTTATGGGAGTCTAATGGAAAACTTGGAGTTTTATGAAGAAAAACCGTTTTGAGGCTCTTGTGGTTGAGTCAATTTTATGCTATGTGATTGCATATGTAGCATTACGGCTTTATAGTCTATTTCTATTGGGCTTCGGCTCACGTTGTGGGATTTGTTAAAACCTTTTTCAGGTGAACATGATCCTGTAGGTTGACCTTGAGATGCCCTGACGTTGTGGGATTTTGTTAAAACCTTTGTCTTTGTTAGGTAGTTTATATCTTCTGTATCATGTTTGGATGTATCATGTTTGAAAGCATATGTAATTCTTATGGCCGTGGGGTGATGTATGCATGATTTATTACATTCGAGAGAAACCATGGGTTGGTTGTTGTTTTCCATAGTTTCTTACTTCATTTTTTGTTGCTTAATTCAACGGCTTACAAAAAGGATTTTCAAATGGTTTATGTTTCATTCAAACTCTTGTGCTTCGAGGAAGATTTTGGAACGGCCTAAGTTTCTTTTAAAAAGAAAAGATTTTCTTATTCAAAACATGTATTTTGTTTTCAAGGCTTAGCATTTGGGGCCGTAACCATAGTCTCTTGGGTTACTCTTTTAAATTAAATAAACCCTCGCTAGTACGTTTTACAATGGTTTTAGCCTTGTTTGGGCTTTATGGTTTTTTTTATCTATTTGTGTTTGGGCGATTTTGGTGGTTGTTCGTGGGCTTTTCACGTAACCCGGAGTTTGGGGCGTGACACAAAGTCGGCTCTAAAGGCTTTATGAGGCCCCTCTCAATCAAACGGCTTAGGATGGATGTTAACAGCACGGTGAGTTAGGTGAAGGATCTCTTCTGATTTTGGGGTGGATTTTGGGCTGCCGACTGAACAAATGGGCCAACCTAACTTGGATTGGGGTTTAGCAAGTTCACTTCGTAACTTCGGCTCACTACATTGGTGACATTATTTTGATTACTAACATATGGTTTCTAGACCATTTTTTAACTCGATTCTCCTTTTTTAATATCCCCAGACTGCAGAGCATCCTCTATTTGTACTCCCGCATCAAAAATCAAATACTTGTGGAATTGCGATTGTAGGTTCTTCACCACCATTCTTACTTGTTCTTTCTTAGTGGGCTGAATCGTTATCTTAGCTGCTTTAGCCTTCCATCGAGTCAGGAATTCCACAAAAGATTCTTTAGCTTCTTACTGGGTGGTCTTGAGCATCTGAGTGGTAACATCAAGCTGAATGCTGTAGTTGTACTGATTGAAAAATGCGATAGCAATGTCCTCCCATGTTCTCATCTTAGCAGCATCTAAAGATAGAAACCATTTCTAAGCGGCTCCTAATAAGGATCTCTGGAAAAGTTGGGCTTTCTACTAATCATTAATACCCATCAGCGACAAAGTCCCCACATACATTCAGAGATGAATCCTCGGATCCCCAGTCTTGTCAAATTTCTCCATTTTAGGCATCTTGAATTTCTTGGAAAGTTTATCATTGGGGAAAAGACGAAGTCCCTCAACATCTAACATATAGTCTTTGACACCTCGAGCTTTCCTCAAAATCTTCTCCAACTTATCAACCTTATTAGATAATATTGATTCTTTTATAGCCAGAATTTATAGGATCCCCGGTCGAACAGGCTGTGTAGCAGCTACTTGCTGAGCTCCCTTGGGTCCTACATTGTCATCCCAAATTTCATTTCCTACTTTGTCCTCTTAATCATTTGGAACAATCGCATTGGGCTCTATGACCCGAGTTTGTAAGGCCTAAATCTGAGCCTGACACTGTGTCTGAAGCCTAGCCTGATTCGACATAGCAGTACTAACCCCATTAACTGTCCGTTGTAATTCCAGAATTTCCCTCATCATATTAGCCATGGTCAGTTCTGGGTCTGCCATCAGTAATCTCAACTGGCTAATACGTCTGATCCTTCTGCTCAGAGATCGAACCCAAGTGCGCATAAGTTCTTCTCTATCTAAAGCTATGATCCCGGGCCTCTAAACTAAAGAGTCTTACACAAACTTGAAAACTCATCAGCTGGGCCTGGACTCAAAATGACTCACTCTCGAAAATGGACTCGTACAAATCAAAAAACTCCCACGTAAACTCAAAATAGCTCTCCTTCGATGACAAATTAGGAAAACGAAGGCTAACCCTAATCGGTGTGCTACTATAAAAAAAAAGCATCCAAAAAAAATCACGTAACCCTAAAAGATGTATTGATCCTAAAATAAGGGTTCTAACAAGCTATATGCTCATGAAAAAGGCTGGTATGTTTTCACTCAATGTATCTTCTAAATAGATTTAAGAATATACCTCCCAATGCCATGAATGGTGCAAGGCATGGTCAAATGGTACGAAATAACTCTTTTTGCTAGATCTATGAAAGCATGTGGCCAGAAAGCTTGGTGGCTTCCCCAACACAGCCCCGAGAAAGTGAACTGACCAAGGTATTGGGTAGGCAGAGTGGGGGTTTAAGAACTAAGCACACAAATATAAAAATGTAGATGCGAATACCGATGAAAAAGTTTATAATAAGAACCTTTTGACATTTCAAGTTAAGCCCTCTTATGATTTTTTTTTTGAAAAACCGCATTGCCAGTGAAGTCGCCACTTGGATTTTAAGAAAGACAAAGAAAAACAAAAGAAGGCTGCGGGTCTTTTAAAAGCGTAACTAGAGAAAAAGAGGGTTCGGTTGCTAAAGTACGAGAAGGGAAGGTGTTAGGCACCCTTCTCGCCCAACCGCGAGGTTGGCTTCTGCTTTATCAATTTTGGTTCTTATTATAAACTTTTTTAAAGATAACATATACAAAACAAGAGGTTGAAGAGAGTTCAAACAAAAGCATACAATGAATCAAAAACCTGACTACGATCCCTGGGTGGGTCATGCGATTTGGTTATTATTTCTAGATATGCCATATGTATAGTTAGAGCAAAGCAAAGCAAAAAATATACGAGTGAGCGGTAAAATAAACAAATAAAGACCTAGGGGATATACAACAAAGTTTTAGTTTCTAACATGCTATAAATAGGCTATGCAAAATAAACAAAAGATACTTAAACACCATATTTAAGCTACTGGATATACGTAAAAACTCACAGCCATAGCAACAAATGTTGCGGCCGTAACTTAAATAGGGTTACCGCGAGGAACATAATAAAAATATCTCAGGGCCGTAACAAATAAATGTCATGACTATGGTTTTTAAGAGGTACAGAAGGAGGTTATGCATTGCACAAGACTTGAAACGGGCTTAAATAGATAGGATATGCAGGACGGAGACCATAACTTATTGGTTTTAGGCTAGATTTGCCATCCTTCACCTTCTATGCATGTAATAACTCTAAACAAAAAATACAGGATATCAAGAATAAATACTAGAACAACGATGACGGCCCTAACAACAACGATGACGGCCATGACAAAGATGATGAAAAATACAGCGGCCATAACATTAATATAACCTCAAAATATGTAGATATGGAAGTACATAGGATGGAAACCATGTCCCATTAGATCTAGACCAGATCTGCCATCTATTACTCAACTAAAAGATAAGCAAAGGTACAGAAAGAGGAAATATTAAACAGAACAACAAAAATGATATACAAACTTGAAATAAACATATAACAAAGAGGTTTGAAAAGGGTTTTAGCACTTCTGGCCCTAAAACAATATTACGGCCGTAACAACTAAATGTTACGGCCGTCCATATAAAAAGGCATAAATGTAGCGGCTTCTATAAAAAAAAAACAGTCGTTACTCTGGGTTTAACAGAACCTACGGCCATGGCATAGAAAAGTTACGGCCGTTATGTTCTAGAACCTCAATAAGTTTTTAATGTGTCCAGTGTGCTTATAAGCATTGAAACAGTATGTAAACAAATGTAAATATACAAAATAGAAGACTATGAAGATACTATTAATGATGAAAACTTGAAAGAAATGGATATTTACATTGAAATGAATGATAAATAGGGTGTCTACCGATGTCAAAAAATCTCCACAAGTTATCTTACAATCTCAAATTTAACTCCACAATATTCCAAAATATGAAAACAATTAAGAGTTGAAACAACCCCCAAATCATAACACTCTCCTTTCTTTTATTATAGGATGGCTAGTAGACGACCGAACCACCGACAAGTTAACAAACCCCTGGATGATAAAGCACCCGGGCTAGCCCAAGTTTTTACGAGAGCTACAGTTAAACCCCCGCAACTCCATCCTTGTAAGTTCCTTTCTTGTTGACCCCAAGCCTTTGTGTTAGCTTTTGTACCCAATTGAAGTTCTTTGCGTGCCCTTTTTTCTAATATAATTGGCTCTCAACAATACCATTAAGTGTCGTTCCCGATAACCCTTCTACACTTAAGTCTTGTTAATAACCCTATTGGGAATTCAATCCTGAAAAATACCCTCATCTTCGAATTTTCATTAGGAAGCCATGCCCAAATGATGTCCAGTAACTACTTTTGATTCTTCTTCAATTCAAGTTATCATTCTTGAACTAACTTTTCATTCGTGGCACTTGAAATCATTCCTTCAGTCCCGAACATTCGATATTAATCAGACCCTCTGCCACCATTTATCTTCTTACGACCTCGACCTCACACTCGGCTGAAGTAATTTTGTGAATTATTTATTTAGTCTTGAAATTCTAACTTGGGGAGTAGATTTGGATGCTTGAAATGAAGTACGTTAGGCCGACGTACCTTCAAGATAAATATCTAATTTGGCTACCCATCGCATATTATCTCTTTGTTCAGATCTAATTGTAGTAGATTGGTCCCGAGAATATTTCTTTAAGTGTTATTCGTTTGTCATTGATCCCTTATCCCGCATGCGTTTGATCCTCAAACGACCTCTCAAATCGGTTCAATGGTGATTGCTTCAACCACGGCCTCTTGCCCTTTCCCAAACCATCTTTTGAACCATCTAAGACTTTTTCCATTAAATCTCAGAAAATGACTTGTTTGCCTTTCCATAACTGCTTAGCCCTAGCTATATCTTGTGCAATCTAATACATCATTGGAAATCCTTGGCTAAACGTTTGACCACTCGCTGCTCTATATCACTTCTCCTGAAACTTTCTAAATTTGAACTGACCATCCTTATTGAACCCCATGCGTGTTTTTATATATCCTCAGTTGACCTTCAAAGCATTACCCAGTAGATCAGTAAGTGATGACAGTCATCGGGATATTACATCATTAGGATTTAGCGCTTTCACAAGAAACTGAATGATGCACGGGAACCACCTAACACCTCTTCGAATCGTAAAGCATATCTCTTCTTGGTGTTATGGCTTAAAATGTTTGTCAACATCTACATTTAACAAGTTTTGAAGATTAAGACCCCTAACTGCAAGAACGACTAAGTAAGGGCTTATTCAAATAATTACATCTTTTCAAAGGTCCCGACGAATAGAACTATGCCATCAGCAATCTACAGTTAGAGATGACAGCTTCACACTAAGGGACTCGCGACACCACCATACTACAGAATTCGAGCTTCTCTAGATTAGCTTATGGCTGACCCACCTATCCGATAAACCGAGGAGCAAGAGTTCATACCACCAGTAGAAAAGTGAAAGATGAGAGACAACCTCGAGCTTAAGACACCTGACTTATTATGCAAGAAATGAATGTACGTCTATACGCATCGATATTCACGCCGGCTTTTCCTACCAAAACGTTAGAATTCGAATTTTGCCCTCTATACCGTTAAACAAAGAATTTTGACCACAAACGTGAATGTTTGGAGCCTGATGAAGATTTAACCACTAAACCACAACGAGTTACATGAATAGATAATTTCCACAATTATACCTTTTATCACGTTCGTTTAACCCTAGGGTGATCGACTACTTGAGAAACGATCTAGTCATTAGAAGAGACACTCAAACTCTGCATACCAACACGTCAAGGCCAAATGACAGGAAGAATGGGACAACCCTAGGAATGACCGAAAAGGAAATGAAAACGTATGACTACAGACTTCGTCACCAGACTATTGAGATACCCTCAGGGACACACAACCTTTAGGTTAAAGGCAACAACTAAATAATGAAAAAGTGTTCAATGTTTTTGTGTTGAGTTGTGATCTTAGATCTAAAATGGCTTTTGAGATAAAAATACTTTCCTAATGAAACTTTCATAAAAAAGTTATTCTATTGCGAGAAAGTTATTTTATAAGAAAACTTTCTTAAGAATGACAAATGAGTTAGTAATACCCTAAATTATGTGTTTATATATAATCTTGTTTTAGTAATTTTTCTACAAGCTTTGAGCTCACCCTTTCACATTTCGAGTGATGATCCAAAATGAGAAGTATGAAAGAATGCATAAAGAACTTGTGCAAGAAAAGATAGATCTTGGGCTAAATGGCTAATTTTTCCTATAATATTATGTTTTACATTTATGTGTATAAAGTTTGATGGTGTAACCCTTGAACTTTGGTATTGTAATCCTTGAACTATGGTGTTGTAATCCTTGAACTATGTTTACATTACCTCTAAGTGTTTTTTATGTTAATCATGAATAGTTGAAGTTCTTTGGAGGATATTTTCCTTTTATATGCTTTGGGAATATTTTCTTATGATTATAAAAATGAAATAAAATACAAAAACTAAAGAAAAAGTACTTTTAACCTCTTTATCCCTCCCTGGGGAGTGTGTTGCTTCCATGCGCTATGTTTTTGGGAGGGGCTATCATGGTTTGCCATTCTTTGGCTGGTTTGCTAGGTTGCTACACTTTGTTCAAGGGTTAGGACAGTGCTCAAGTGGTGTTCTATTTACAGTTACTAATAGTTTGAGTGGTCAAGTTCCAATGGTAGAGATGGTTTAGGTGGTAGCCTAGGCCTACTATGATATGGGGTTTACACTTTGGGGATGATCGAGCTTGCATCTTTCAAGCTAACTTCCTTTCAGTTTAGTTAGCGGCTCCATCTTTCTTTGACCCCTGAGTTTGTTGTGCTTTTTCTAGGTTTTTTGTCAGTTGATGTTTTTGAGTCCATGCGTTAATATTTTCAGCCATGGGTAAGTTGGTGAGGCTCAAGCTTTGTTTGTTAGGCTTGCACTTTGAAGCCTTGTATGTTAGGCTAGCACTTTTACCTAGTCTGGGAAGATTTTCAACTCTTCACTTGCTCAGGTGATGTGTGGGTACTTATGAGCACTCAGTCTGGTTAGGTTTGGACATGGATCCAATTGTGGAGTTGGCTAGATGCTGGCCTATTTTCTTCGAGCCAAGCATCTCCTTGGGGATGTCTTATATCCAGTTTCTTAGCACCGTATGATTTGAGGTCAATCCTCTTTTTGGGTTTTGATGCTCCTCAGCTATGTAGAGGATCTTTCACAAGGCTACTAAAGAGTTAGGGTTATAGTTTTTACATTGGCCATTGTCATCTTAGTTGAGATTGACATCTACTTTTCTTTCTCTCTATTCCTATCTAAGGTTTTGAAACCTATTACCTCTTCGAAATCGAGGAGCCGAGCATCAATAGAAACGAGGAGTTTTTAGCTGTTTACCTTTCTGTTAGTTGGATATTATCGAGTTGTTATGTTATGCATGAATATTTTGTTGTGTTCTACCCTACCATTCCTTGGGATGTGCAACGAAGTTGTGAATTTTTGTTGTTTATTTTGTTAGCTTTCTTTATCCACGCAGGGTGTGCTTAGAATATATTTTGCCTTTAATAGGATACCCTCACCGTAGAGTAGGGGTTTGGTGAAGTTGTTTGGAGAAATCCTCAACGGTACTTGATGTAATTACTTGGGATTTATCCCTTGGAAACATGTCTAATTTTTTTCTTTTTATGTTACTATAAAATACCCCACCCCCCCCCCCCCCCCCCAAAAAAGTACTTTTAATTCTAGTTTTACAATCTAGACCAAACTTTAAGTATTTTTATTTAAGAGCTTAACTAAAGAAAGTTATTCTTGAGTCAAAACTGTTTATTTTTCAAATATCTAAATTCATGAATTTTTTAAAAGGTTAAACATGAGTTTTGATTTATCAAAAATAGTTTTAAAAATTGGGTGAATCTGTTCCAAATTCCTACACCAAATAGTCAACTTTGGAGGAGCACATATTCGGTCCAGTTGATCAAAAGTTTTTGATTTTTACATAAAAACTAAATCTAGAAATTATTGAAATTTTGCCACTAGTTTTAATTCGGTACGACTTAAAATGAATTTATTATTATTTTTTAATTAAAAAGTGTCAAATATGTGATAGTCTGAAAAGAAATGAAAATTTGTTTTATTTGATCTATTTAGGATTTTGAGTTTTTATCCATGTAAAAAATAAAGGAAACTTTTGGGTTTAGTCCTATTTTTTATAGTAGTACTAGATTTAATTTCAACACTTTTTAAAATAAATTAAGTCCCATTAGATTTGAAATTATTTTATTATATCTAATATACCTCTATTAAAGATATATTATCTCTCTTGATTTAAAATTATTTTAAATATTTTACAAAGATGGCATATTTCTTAAATCAAGCAGCATCTCTCTCTCTCCCTCTCTATGTTGGACAAAATCACTCGCCGCTATAACACATACAAACGATATATTTTTAAAACTATTTTACTATACACATAAATCTGATACATTTTCAAATCTACAAATCATTAATTTTGATATATGTTTCAACTCATCGTAACTAGATGTGACCACTGATACATTTATCAATGATTAGTAAAAATATTTTTATAAAAAACATAAACCACTGATACATTTTAACTCCAGTTCACTACGCATATACCACTGATACATTTATCAGTATTAAGTATCTGTTACAATATCTTCTTGTAACATAGTTTTAAATTGATAAAATATATCAGTGGTTTAAGAGAACTGTGTGCATTTAACAATAACATGCAACTGATAATTGTATCAGTGTTTAACAGATAAGTGCTTTCAAAATTGTTGAATACAAATTTTGCAACTGATAATTGTATCAGTTGCACACTGATCGTATAGAGAATATGTGTAACAATCCTAACCCGGAGTCTCACTCTCAAAGTAAAAAGTCATACATGCAATAAATATATCGCCCTCAGGCTTACAACACAGGGCTCCAAAACCAAATAAACATATACAACACTACATGTTCCAAAAAGAACAAAAAAAAAAGACTACAAATCTTCCACCCCATCCGGCTCCTCTAGATAAACCTGAGTGATCATATGTACTTGAAAAATATTTTCAAATCCCACATCATGAGCTAAAATTCAGCAGAAACTAGACAAATATGTAATAAAAGCTAAACATGCTAGCAAAATAATATAAGGGTTACGACACTCCCGAGCCACAAAAAAAGTTTTACATTGTCAAAACAAAATGCAAAAAGATATGAAACTTTTTTGATTCATATGAGTCTCAAAAACAGTTTTTATATTATTCCACAATGATTCACATGCAAACCATGTAATACACCTCAGGCTTTCACCGAAGGACCACAACCGCATCTAATGCATCTTCTGGGGCTTTCACCGAAGGACTACGGCACCATCTAATGCATCGTTAACTAGAGTTAACATTCATCCAACCATGAACCAATATCATGCTCCATATGCAACCCGCGCAACACACGCAACATATGCAACCCGCGCAACTCACGCACCATATGCAATCTGGAACTACATATTTGTCCCTCACTATGCATGAATAATACTAGAGTTTTAATGCACACAACGATGTAAAAACACCATGTTTCACTTAACCACATCATCTTTGAAGAACAACAACAAAACAAAAACAAACACCCAGGGCCTCATCACGACCAGCCCAAAAAGAATGAAGAACACCCCCTACAGGAGTTCAGTCGACTGAAACACCCAATTCAGTCGACTGAACAGCTACTGGAATTTCAAGAATTTTCTAGTGTCTCAGGTTAGTTGACTGAACCACCAACCTCAGTCGACTGAAGTCACACACTGTCCATTCAATTGACTAAGCTCCCCACTTTAGTTGACTGAACTTCCAAAAAACCCTAGTGCGATGGAAAAACTTCCACATTTTTCAAGAACCAACCCAAATCAAACCCACCAACTCACATGTTTTTTAAACCCACAGACATATACGAGCCCACAACCTCGAAAGAAACTAAAAAACACCTTAAAAACCCTTTTCATCCAACCAAAACCGTTTTAAGAACAAAACTCAACTTTTTCGAACATAAAACAACTTTTCATGTATTTTTAAATGGTAAAAACACATATAGTTCCACGTAGTACCCTTTTAAGACACGAGAGTTTAGGATTCTATCTCATTGAGTTAAAAAACTCGATGCCTCAAACTCCGTAAAAAAATAAACTTCATCGAAATGAGATTCTGTCCGGATGAACGCGAAGCCCTCAGTGAGCATACCAAGGATCCACCAACCAATCGTCAAAAACCAATCCCGAACCCGAAGAAAATCCAGAGAGAAGGTGGAGCTTTTGTTCGAGGCAATATTATCAAGATCATTGTTTTTGTGAACGATTTTCGGTAAAAATTAACTGGACGGACAAACGCCGAAACGGGCTCCAGATAAAATTTTTGACGTTGAACGATCAAAATAAAACCCGTGCAACCAAAGTTAATTTAGAAAAATAACTTTTATCGATCGATTCTTCAACTACGATTTGATTCCGAGTTGAAGTTCCTATCAGGTCTTCTACCGTATTCCCGTATGTGATCCTCGAACGTAGCATGGGCTACGGAATATTGAGAACTCGTACTGACAAAACCCAGATATATTTAGTCTTGAGAGACAAAATATAATATATCAATGACATGTATGAGATATCAAACTGGCTCAGCCTACCCGCATATATATAAGGCTATAGCAGGGACTTGGGGAGTAATTATGAGTAAGACTTCTAGTATAACACAGATACCTACCAGCGATTTCTGTAATTATGGAAAGACGCAGCGGTTTCTATAATTTTCATAAAACATTGAATTACAGTTCACACCACTAAAGAACTATAATTGCACTCTGACCCATAATCTCAAGAC
>JAUMHN010315014.1:0-18261 GCA_032360265.1 Heliamphora ciliata
AAATATGAAATATTATCCATTTAAAGACATTTATTCTTAAAAAATGAATTATGAAAATCATCAAAATCAAATTAAGAGGCTCTTGGGCTAACACCTCTAAAATTACATTTTTGCAACATACACATGAATTGTTCCAATTTTTAAAACTCATCCCTTTGAAAACAACGGACACACACAAGTCCACCAACTTTGTAGTAAACAAAAAAACGCATAACATGCTTTTTATCCAACCGAACATGGTTTCAACACAAGTTAAACATTTATTGCCTTTTAAGACAGTAAAAAATGTATATAAATCACATGTAGCACCCTTTTAAAGTAAGGTAGTCTAGATTCCTGATTTCAAGAGTTAAAAAATCGACACTTTAACCACTGGCGGAAAACTAAAGTCACCAAAACATGATTCCGTTAGGATGAATGTGAAGCCCACGGCGCGTATAATAAGGATTAACTATCTCTACACCAAGACCCGAGCCCAAACCAAGCTAAAAGCTAGAGAGAAGGTGGATGATCTGATTTTTCTTTCAAGAGAGAGAGAATAAAGCTTGCAAGAGAAGCTTTGGTTTAAAAACCAAGGCTATGAGTTATCTTATATGCAACCCCCACAGACAGGATCGGGATTGAACTCCACATGCATAACTAAGCCAACATATGCATAAAATATAAAGAAACATGATTCTCTATAATGATTATAACGATAAGCAACACCTTAAATATATGAGATATAAAAACAAAAGGAACTAGGTCTCACATTCTATCTAAACCCCGACATCAAATAACTGCTCGAATGTGGAGAGCGACTGTGTGATCAGATAACGCTTCAGATGAGATTGGAGATTCTTGACTAGAATCCTCTCCTTTTCCTCCACCAAGTCAAAAATTCCACAAACGACTCTATGCTTTCTTGACGAATGGTCTCTAGCTCCCGAGTGGTTACATCCAGTTAAACATTATAGCTGTATTAGCTGACAAAAATTGTGGTGAAGTCCTCTCAAGTTCTGCTTTTGGCAATGTCTAGTTCTGCGCTGCCCCAGAGAGAGATCGATGAAACAACTATGCCTTCAATTGATCGTCGATTACCATGAGAGAGAGGTAATCGATGTACATTCCCAAATGAATCCGGGGGTCTCCAATTCTATCAAATTTCTCTATATCCGGTATCTTGAACTTTTCGACAACTTAGCGTCTGGGAACAAACACAGTCCCCCCACATCTAGCATGTATTCTTCGACCCCTTTCACCTTTCTTAGAACTTTTTCCATCCTCTCAGTCTTATCCACCAGCATGGATTCCTTTCATTGAGAAGGATTTTCTTCCTCCACCACAGCCTGACAGGGGACACGAGGTGGTGCAGAAACTTGTGGTCCATCATAACCCTGATTATCATCCTAGAAATTTTCTCCATCCTTGTTTGGATCATCTTGGTGCCCGTTTACCCCTGGCAAGCAAGCCTAGATTGCCTGAATCTGAGCCTGATACTGGTTCTGAATTTGCATCTAATGTTCGACTGGCCTCTGTATCTTAGTAATTGCCCTCATTAGGGCTATTAAATTCACTTCATTTTTTTCCATTTCTAACGATTCTATTATCTATTTAGATACTCTGTAAAGGCTTTCTATAGCCGACATGGCCCAAATGCGTATAGGATGTAACTCTTTCGTCTCAATGATCTGTAACCGAAACAAACTTACAACCCGAAGAGGAGGAAAGAAGCAAGCATCAGAAGTTTCTCGAATAGAATCCCGACGAAGATAGCAAACCTTCTAAGTCAGCACGACAAGTTGCGAGTGAATACAGAAGGATGCCTCGGTTAGGCCCAAGACCAGTAGAAAATCAAAAATGACAGCATGGCTGCCAAAACCCCAAAAAGGAACCCCAAAAGCCTAACTAACACTATACAAAGAAAAACCCCAAGAGAGCAGCTGAACAAAGATTCTAAGTAAAAAACTAGACAAAACTCCGAGAGAAAAATTAATCTAAACCAAACAAGACCCTAAGCCAAAACTCAAGTAAGGGCCCTGGGGAAAAGAGCAAATCTAAACCAAACAAAGAATCTAAACCAAAACCCGAGCAGAGCATTGGGAGGAGAACTATCCTAACCTAACAAAGGTTTTAAAGAAAGCTTAGAAACCTTAGCAGAGCTTCGAGAGGAAGATAGACCTAAGCAAAACTAATGATACTAAATCGATAGCCCAGGTAAAGCCTCGGGAGAGAGAAAGCTATCCTAGACCAACAAAAGGTCCTAAACCAAGACCCCGGGCAAATCCCCAGGAAGAAGGTCGAGATCTCAATACAAACAAAGGTTAAAACTAAGACTCGGATAGGAACCGAGAAGGAAATTATCCTAAATCGGGCAAAAGTCTAAAGAAAACTCGAGTAGAACCTCAGGAGGAAAACTATCCTAAACTAAACAATCAAGCAAAGGTCTTAAACAAATACAAACAAAGCATCCAATTAAATAAAAAAATACATAATTCTATAGGTTTAATACCTAATGGGGGATTATAAGTTACTGTATGCAAAAAAAGCATGTTTGGACAACACTATGGGTACCTTATGAATAGACTCAAAAATATACCTCCCATGCCTGGTGTGGTGCAGGACATGGTCTAACGGTACGCAATAACTCTTTTGCCGCACCTAAATGAGTATGCGGCTAGAAGGCTTGCCCGCCTCCTCGACATAGTCCCGAGATAATAAACTAACCGGTGTATCGGGTCGACCAAGTAGGGGGCTAAGAATAATGCAAAACACATGAGAGAATGCAAATGAGAAAGGCAAATTAAGAACCGATGATGTTTTCAAATCTATCCCACTTATTTTATTTGGTAAACTAGTTCCCAGCGGAGTCGCCAGAAAATTACTGTAGCACCGGATTTTTGGGTTTTATTTAAAAACAAGGAATTCAAGAGTTATTTTGAAAATTTTTAACACCTTGAGAACCAAATGATTTTGAAAACCCTTTTTATTAAAAATTGGAGTCGTCACTTGGTTTTTAAGAAAAAACTAAGATAAATAAAAAGGAGCTACTGATATATAAAACGTTAACCAGAGAAAATAAGGGTCTGGTGGCTAAGGTACGAATCAAGAAAAGAGTCAGGTATCCCGTTCGCCCAACCATGAGGTTGATCTCCACTAATCTTCATTAGCTCTTAATTAAATTTCTCAAATACATGCAAATACGAAAAATGGTGGTGAAGAGATAATATCCAAAACTAATTAAAAAATAATATAGCATAGGTATATAGAACACCAAACAAAGCATAAAAGAAATCCTAAATCCTAATACATGAAAAATCTATACTAAAGGATATATGGTGCAAACCGCATGCGATAAGATAGAATTACTAGCACATAACTAACAAATCCTAATCATACTAAAACATAACACTGACAATATATGGTAAACATAACATGAGTTTTAACAAAAAAGAAATGAACCCTAAGATTTTTTAAACCTTAATCATGCTAAAAATACACCACATATTTCATATTGGAGGTCACATATTATCCACAGAATACTAAAATAGTAAAAATAGGCTACTAGAATAGCACAAATGTTGCAACCGTAGCATTTGGATATTGCGATCACAAGGTAAAATGGGGCAAAAGTTGCGAGTGCGAGGATCAACGTTGCAACCGCGAAGATGTGAGTGCTAAAACATTACGAGCGCAACATTAATTGTTGCGACCGTAAGGAATGTAAGCACTGTTTTACTAAATTTTGGTAAACAATGTGTAGGGTGCTACCATGCAATATATGGGGGTTAAATATGAGACAGAATCGAATGATAAATTAAAACTTATTCCAATCAAAGCCACAACTAAGATATGAAAATTTCAATACAAACTAAAATCCTAGAATTAAGCATGCTAACAATGTAATTAAAAGCAATAAAACCTAATGATTATGATTATTTTAAAAATAAAAATGTAAGTAAAATATGAACAATTTGATACTAATTAACATTTTAGAATTAAGCATACAACCAATGTGACTAGTGATGGCACATTAAAGAATAAGCATGCAAATCAAAAATTGAAATACGAAAAATAACCCAACCTCTCGACGGAGGTAGGAATAGAGAGAGAAATGCTGGGGATCCAACATAATACTTGAAATACGATGATCATGGTGTGTCCTCAAGTCATAGGGTGTGACGATCAGCTATTCAATCCTCGATAAGTGCTCAAATTCCAGTACTCGAGCAGTAGAGCAGGCAATAGTACGGGTCGAGGTGTGAATCGGCAGTACGACAGAGTGTTGGCATACTTAAGAACGTACTTTCTCTTTTCGATTCGACAGAGTACCAATGCTCAGAAAATTATCCTCCAAAAATTGTACCGAAGGTATGTATTTATAGAAAATGCCATCCAATGTAGTGGTGACACGTCCCAAGCTCAAAAGATGCCAAAGAGGTTGCGGTCGCAAGCTATGAACATTGCGGTCACGACATTGAAGGTTGTGGCCGAGAGGTTTGTTAGGATTTTCAAAGGTTTCTTGTTGCGGTCGTGACAACGAAGGTTGCGGGTGCAAGGTTCAAAGGTTACGGGTGCAGTTACTTGGGCCAGTGAACAATTAGGTCGCAAGGTTTGAAGGTTGCGGCCTCAAGAAAAATTACACGAAAGGTCCCTGCTCTAGGGAGACAAGAAAATAACACCAAAGGTTCCTGCTCTGGAGAGACAGGAAAATAACACTAAATGTCCCTGCTTTAGGGGATAGAAAAATAACACAAAGGTCCCGACTCAGAAGGATAGGAAAATAATATCCGAAGGTTCTGACTCGGGGGCAGAAAAAATACCGAGAGTTGGATGGAATAAGGATGGAGATCGGTACGATGTTAGGTATAAAATAAAAAGATTTTAACTATATAAAGTTAAACTTGGATAGTTCATGGCAAACTAGAAATCCTTGATATCTTTCAATTCACACTAGCGTGGCTAACGAATGTTAATATTATCCAGGTGACGCATGACAAAATGACTGAAGTGGTAGCCGAGAGAGAAAGCTTTACTTCGTTCATGTTTTCGGTTTAGCCCCAGTGATTTGCAATTGAATTTGTATATTTAGCACATAGCAATGTATTTAAATAATGTTGGATGTTAATTTCACTAATAGTAAGCTCTAAAATTTTCTTTTGAAATGAGATTTTAGAAAATTTTGAATGGCAAAAATTAAGTTTTTATCGACTCGTCTTCTTTTTTCATTTTTGAGAGTTCTTTTAAAAAAAAGTATCGTCGGCAAATCCAAAATAAAGTAGAAGAAAAGAAATATAGACCTTTGGTGAGTTTTGACTCACTGGCCAGTCATAGACGCCATTCATGAAAATGGGGTGTGACAGTGCTCAAGGATACTCCTAAGCAAGCAAAGTCAAGAATTCTGTTCAAAACCCAAGAAACCATCAAAATCTTCACGCAGAGACATCCTTATCCTCATGACCGCCACCTTTTTCATAAACCCTACTACAGGCCGTGTCCCTACTCTCACGGACACTACCTTTTTGTGATCCTAGAACAGGCTGCGATTTCCATTTGCCACAGCCGCCACCTTTTTGAAATCTTAAACCTAGTCGCGACCTATGAAGGTCACGATTGTCATTGTTCGTACCATAAAGGTAACGGATGGCACTGTTCATACAACTGAAGGTTGCGACCGCAAGTTTAACACCATTTTGGACAAGTGGTAGCATTCTAGAGAATGTCTGTGTTGCCTCCTTACCTATAAGTAGGCACCCATTTTCACAGAAACCAGAGAGAGAAACACATGGATACTGATGCTTTGCCGAATTCGATTTCCACCTGATATTTCGATACACCCGATACATATGCCACATGTTCCTGTGCCTAGTTTGTGACTTTGCTTGCATTGGTGAGGCCTTGGAGCACAGATTATTTGGCGATTCTCGTCTTTCACATCCGAGAGGACATTTGAGGTGGTTGTCTACACTAGGTAACCTTAGGAGAATCGTGATATTTTTTTAAACCTTCATCTTCTCTCTCCCGAGGATGTCACGATTAAGGATTCTATTCATTATTTCTTTCCTTTTATTCATTTTTATCAAGTATGTTCTTATAAGCTTTCCATGAAAAAAAAAGTATGTCTATAACTCTCTGTAATGCGTATAATAGTATATTTCAATCCATTTTCATAGTCACTGGCATACTAGACACATAAAAATACCTCTGTGATTTCAAAAACCTAACGGCCGTGACCCTTAGTTATCACGGCCGTGAGTTATTTTGACCCTATGCTTATGGCCGCTACCTATTTACTTTTGGCTGCTGCCTTTCATCTTATTTTTGTCACGATTGCAACATTCTATTGCTATGGCTATGAGCATTGTGTGAGACCGGTAGCATGAAAACTATGTTTAAAGCCTTCTGTTATCTATTTTTAATGTTGTATGTATCTTGTCTTGAGACCCATGTTACGGTTAGAACAACAGATGGAAGATCTAGCCTTTGACAAAATAGGTTGTGGTTTCTATTATGTACATTCCATCCATGTGAGTCCCTTTAGATCTTGTATGTTGAAAACCTCTCTAGGCCTCAAAAATACCTTGGTCGCAACCTTTTGTTGTCATGGCCGTTACCTTTTGCATCTCCTTTTCTTGCGGCCACCATGTATTTTGTCACTGTCGCGTGTTTTTTGACTTATTTTGTCACGGTCGCAACATTGTTTGCTTTGGCTGTGAGTTATTTTTGTATATCTAATAGCTTTAAACTGTGTTTGAATCTCCCCTGTTTCTTTTGTATAATCTGTAAATAATATGCTAGAGACAAAAACTTTATTGCATGCCCCTTAGGCCTTTCCTTGTTTCATTTGACCCTTATTTGCATGTTTTTCTCTTTACTTTACTCAAACAATACGGGTGGCATGTTTAGAAATGATAAACAAGTTGTATGACCTCTAGGATGATAGTTAGGATTTCTCTTCCTTATTCACTTTTATATAAACTCTCTTTAACCTCCTATTCTGTATATGTTACCTTTGAAAAGTTTAAAACAAGAATCAACATTGACATAGTAGAGGCCAACCTTACGGTTGGGCTAAAAGAGTGCCTAACACTTTCCATTTTCGTACATTAACCCCCGAACCCTCTTTTTTCCTAGTTACGTTTAAAAAGAACCTGTGGCCTTCTTTTTATTTTTTTTTGTTTTTCTCAAAAACAAGTGGCAACTCCCTTTTTTCATAAATGTGCTCAAATATCTTGGATTTTTTGTTTTGAAAAGAAAATAGTATTTTTTTAAAAACAATGGATATCTAACATAACCGTTTTGTTTTTCTCAAACGCACCCAGAGAAAACGGCTGTAGAGACAACTAAGAAGATTGATACGATTTGTCAACGTTTATTGACGGCCCAAAGCCATCAAAAGAGTTATGTTTACCGAAGGAGGACACCCTTAGATTTTAGAGTGGTGGACCACATGTTCTTAAAAGTCTCGCCACATCGAGGTTTGATGAGGTTTTGTCGTAACTGGAAGTTATCTCTGTGCTTCTTTGGGCTATTCAAAATCCTTGAGAAGATCAGAAATGTGGCATACCATCTCACTTTACCTCCTCAGTTATCATCCTTGAACAACATATTCCATATTTCTATGCTTTGAAAAAATTAGCCAGACCCATTACATGTTTTAGATTGGGCCGAGTTACGAGTGGAGGATGACATCTCATATGAAGAGCGACCGGTGAAGATTCTTGATACAAAGGAATAAGTTTTGCGTGGAATGATTATTTCCTATATCAAGGTTTTGTGGCTTTATCACGGCGTTGAGGAGGCCATGTGAGAGCTTGAGTCTGAAGTTCGAGCAAAATATCCGGATCTATTCTCATCTTAGAACATGTAGCGAATTTTGGGGACGAAATACCTTTTTAGGGGGAAGAGTTGTGTGACACAATCTCATTTTAATTTTTGTAATTGTATACTTACATGATAAATTATTTGTATGATATCGTATTATACCTATATAGTCGAAGTATATTAAATTTGGGTTAGTTTGGTTGATTCTGTGCAACATAGCTGCTTCATGGGCTAGACCGCTTGATCGGTCTTTTGACCGCTCGAGCGGTCATACGGGGGTTGAAGTGTGGCAGGGTTGTGGCCTTGGCATTTGAGCCAAAACTTCTCTTGGAAGCTTCTCTCTCTCTCTCTCTCTCTCTCTCTCTCTCTCTCTCTCATTGTTGAAAATTTAGAGAACCTAGACTTCTCTCCTCATATTGGTTACTTCCAATTGGAGTTTCACGACGCCACTAGGATTAACGTTGATCTACTCGACGAAGGCTTCGGATACATCCGAAAAAAATTGATTTTGCCGCTTTTGAGGTTTTCGCAGGAGGTTAAGCTTTGAGTTTTTAACTCAAGAATGTAAGATGGTAGACTAACTTGGTTTAAATGCTTCATTTATGTGATTTAATGCTTTTTATTTGATTAAAATGGCATGAAAGTTGTGATTTATGCTTAAAAACCCTTGGTGTTGTTATTAAAGCATGAAATAAGTTGTTTTTGGGATTAAGAAGTTGGTTGTATGGTAGGGATGTTGGTTTTCAAAACAAGATTTGAAAATGAGAAGGAACTATGGTTATATTTTGAAAATAAAATAAATTGCATTTGAGATAACCTTGAGGGCTGAGTTTGATTTCAAGAACTGGTTGAAATTGTTAACATTGTGTAAATATTATTGATTAATCTATGGATTTTGGATTGTTCCCTTGCGGGTGTGGTTGATTTTGGTTTAAATGATTTATTAGATGTATCAGAACAATGTGGTTGATTTGTACTTACATTGCTCCTCGGTGAAAGTCTGAAAATTTGCGCAAAATAGGTGTTTGTTGTTGTGACAAATTATAGAACTTGCGATTGTCTAGTGAGTCCTGGGGTGCCCCGAACCTAAGACAGTAGGATGAGAGTCTATATTTGTCAACCGTGTCCATGGGGCGACAAGGTCAGTACATAGTTAAATCATTTGTGGCTATGGAAAGATTGTTGGAAAAAATTATGTTTTATGGTTTTTAAACCATTGAGAATGTGAGAATTATATGAATACATGAAATTCTGGAGGAAAATCAGTTTGAAATCTATGTTTTGGTTGTGTTATTTATATAATCATTAATTACATGTCATGCATTTATCTTGATTAGTCTACCCCTATTGGGTTTCGGCTCACGTTATTAGAATAAAAACTTTTTCAGGTGAAATGGATGATCATGTGACTTGACATGGTGAAGCCTTGCTTCTTTTAATTTTTGGATCATGTTGAACGTGTTCATGGACGTTGTAACTATGTTTTTGGCTTATGTGACCCCAGTTTAGGAGATGTTGTAACTAATTTCCTTTGAATCATGTATTGGATGATGCTCGGTTTTGTAATTATACTCTTGAATTGTAAGGCTTAAGGCCAACATTGTACATCTTATATGCATGAATGAGAATGGGGTTGATTCTTGGGTTCTAATTTGTTTGAGAGGTAATTTCATGGGTTTTGAATGGATTTTGGTTTCTTTATCAAATTATGATCCCTGTGGTTGTCTTTGAATCTTGTTTCTCTTGTTTCTCTTGTTTTTGGTTTTGGTTGTCTTTTAAATCACCCCAGGGTCCCCCTTTACAAAAAAAAAACAAGTTTTGGTATTGGATTTTCAATATGGTGCTTGAAACCACAACGCTAGATAGACCGCTTGAGTGGTCTATCGAGCAGTATTTTGGGGCTCTTGGTTTCTTGTTGTAGGTCTTTAGATGATGCGAACAGATCAAAACCGCCCAATTGGTCTTTTGACTGCTCGAGTAGTCTAGGCAGTTTTACAAAAAAAAATATTTTTTTTTGTTTTGTTCCTGTTTTGAAGCCGATGTATCTTCTTTACTTTAAAACCCCTTTAGGGTGAATTTCATGTCCAAATTGAAGCTTCGAGGGTTTTTTTTTTCAAAAGTCTAACTCTCATTTCGAAATTTGTTTTGGTGTAAATGATTTTAATGAATTTATTTAAGGTTTTCTTTGTGAGTTGGTTTTCCTTTGTGAGTTTCCTAAGGTAGTTCCTACGCCTCAGGTTTAGGGGTGTGACACCCTCGCAAAGAAAACACACAAAGATAATTACACCCACTCATGGCAATGGAGATACACCCGGTTGGAGGCAAATTACCAAGATTATTGATTTGTAAACGATTTTTTGAAAAATAAAACTGGACGAACAATTGCCGTCTAGATCAAACTTTTTGATGTCGAACAATTAAAAATAAACCCATGCCATCACAGTTAATTCAGATGAATATCTTTTGGTCAATTCCTCACCTACAAATTTTGATTTCTTGAGTTGAAGCTCCCGTTAGACCTTCTACTGTATTTTCGATGCAACTCCTGAATGTAGTGTGGGCTACAAACCTCCGAGAACTGAAACCAACAAAACCTGGACAACCTTAATGTTGAAAAATAACTTATGATTTTGGTTCAGCCTACTCGCATATTTATACGACCATAGCAGGAACTTGTGGAGACATAGACTTTTAGTGTAACCCAGATATCCATCCAGCGATTCCGCAAATATACAAACCTCTCAGCGGTTTTTGTAATTATGGAAATCTTGCAGCAGTTTCTACAATTTTCATAAAATACTAAATTATAGTTCACACCACTAAAAAACTGTAACTATACTCTTAACCATAATCTCAAGACCAATTTGCATTGAACTCTTGTTATTAAATGCTTAACTCATCTCCCCACGCCAAGATTCTCGATACCCACCAATTAAATTTAACTATTGACAATTTAATTTAATCGGCATCTTTAAAATTTCTTAAGCCTTTCCGCTTAACTTATTTGACCGTCAGATAATCAAATTCACCTGCAGGATTTAGCCCGGTCAAAACTTATTAGCTTCCTTGAGGGGATATCGTCAGTTCTGAACAATCGGAACGTAGATTCCGTCAATAATTAATATTCACCATATAATTAATACCGTTTTCTAACTCACCGGACTATAGACCCAAAAAAGATCACACCATCTAATAAATCAAAATAATAAATATTAAATATACGTAAAAAATAATTTTTTCAAGATTAAGAGTATAAGTACTTATAATAATCTTGGGGTGTAAATTAATTTATATAGTTAATATAAAATTAATTACCCCAATGTGATTCTGTTCAATACTTACAAAGTGTACTAACACAGCGAGTCGGAATAATAGATGATGCTATTATCTGTTTTCTGTAATCAAGACAGGCCTACTAAAACTCTCTACTACAGTCATACGGATGGTTTGTCTATTTCATCTAAACTGTGAACAAAAACTTATATTCTATAAGAACCTATAATCTGGTCTTCTATGTGCAAGCCGTACTCTACACACCAGATTAAATACTATATAGAATAAAAGACAACCATGCATAATATTAAAAAAATAATATTGCATACATTGCTCATTAAGATTCTCATAAAATAAAAAAAATTAATTTTATTAAAATAAAATTAAATACTAAAACTAAATAAAATCTATAGTTTTTAGTATACAACCCTTACAATCTTTCACTAATATTTAAAACTATACTACCATACATCTGACTCTCATGCTCTCTATATGATTATCGAAAATCTTAGCCAGAAGGCTCTTTGAAAAAAGATATGTAAGGTTGTACTTATGCTCAATGTGCTTTTCTTGATGCAATCTTGATCATAGCAATATCACATTTCTGTACAATTTCTCGTATTAGGTAATACTTATGCTCAATGTGCTTTTCTTTCTTGTGGACTATAGGCTCCTTCGAGTTTGCAACCGCTCTGCTATTGTCACGATAAAGCGTAATAGCCGACTAAACTGAAGGCACCACATCTAGATCTAATAAGAAGTTCCTGAGCTAAACGGACTCCTTGGTTGCTTTAGAAGCTTTCACGTATTCGGCCTCCATGGTGGAATTAGCAATGCAGGACTGCTTGATTCTTTTCCAACTAATTGCTCTACCTCCGAAGGTAAACACATATCCTGAGGTAGACTTTTAGGAATCTTTATCTGACTAAAAATTCAAGTCTGTGTACCCTAAAGGTATCAGACTATCTGCCTAGTAAACCAACATATAATTTCTAGCCCTTTTCAGGTATTTGATTATATTATTTACAGTAGTCCAATCCTCCTGCCCTGAGTTAGACTGATATCTGCTAACTATGCCAACGACAAAGCAAATGTCGGGTCTAGTACAGAGCATAGCATACATTAGGCTTCTTACTGCTCAAGAATAAGGAACCGCCTTTATCTTCTCTATCTCATCAGGTGTCTTTAGACACTGATTCTTGGATAAAGTAATTCCATACCTCAAAGGGATAAACCCTTTCTTGGAATCCTGCATGCTAAAACGAGCAAAGATATTATCGATATACTTTGCTTATGATAAGCCCAATATCTTTTGTTTTCGATCTCGCAAAAGCTTGATCCCAAAGATGTGACTGGCTTCTCCCAAGTTCTTCATATCGAACTGCCTAGATAACCATACTTTTATTGAAGATAACACCGCCACATTATTTTTGATGAGCAAGATATCATCTACATAAAGTATTAGAAAGACTACCATGCTTTCGTTATGCTTTTTGTACACACATGACTCATCTGGACTCAGATCAAAACCATAAGATTTTATGATTTAATCAAATCGAGTATTCCAATATCTCGATGCCTACTTAAGTTCATAAATGGATCTCTTAAACTTGCTCAACATGTGCTCCTGGCCCTTCGCTATGAAACCGTCTGGTTGTATCATATAGATATACTCGTTAAAACTTTCATTAAGAAAAGCTATCTTGACATCCATTTGTCAAATTTTGTAATTGAAATGAGCCACAATAGATAAGAGAATCCTGATAGACTTAAGCATTGCTACAAGCAAAAAGGTTTTCTCATAGTTGATTTCTTCTTTCTGAGTGAACCCTTTTATAATAAGTCTAACTTTGAAGGTTTTAACCTTTTCGTTTGCTCCTCTCTTCCTCTTATAGATCCACTTACATCCGATGGGTTTTATCCCTTCTGGTGGTTCTACAAGTTTCCAGACCTGATTAAAATATATAGATTCTATCTCTCAATTCATAGTTTTTTGTCAAAGATCTGCATCTTTGTCCTGGAGTGCTTCATTGTAGTTATAGAATTCGATATCCAATTTTGTCAGGATCCTGTCAAA
This sequence comes from Heliamphora ciliata, assembly GCA_032360265.1. Classification (NCBI taxonomy): domain Eukaryota; kingdom Viridiplantae; phylum Streptophyta; class Magnoliopsida; order Ericales; family Sarraceniaceae; genus Heliamphora; species Heliamphora ciliata. The sequence goes on from JAUMHN010315014.1 coordinate 13,154, forward strand.
AGACTCTCCCAAGAACATATACCGATCAGATTGATGAACAATTCTCCTACTACGATGAGGCACTACCTGTGTCTTTGTACTAGCAGTAACACGCTGTGCAGAATCTGATCCCTGTGCATCATTACCCACATACTCGTCAGGCGTGTTAATGGTAGCACCCTAATCATGATCTGTACCTGTCCCGATAATTCTCCCACTACGATGAGGCAATGGGATATCAGTGATTTGTGATTCCTCTTCCATTCTATTGATATTTTCTCTCAATTCTTTCAGAATAATTTTACTTTTGGGTCTGTGGCCCATAATATAATCATCTTTTAAGAATCAAGCATTGGTGCTAATAATGACCTTCTGATCCTTAGAATTATAAAATAGACCACTCTTCATTCCATTGGGATACCCCACAAAAAATAGACTTATGTCATCAGTTCTAACTTACCCGCGTTCCCTTTCAGCACATGTGCTGAACACCCCCAAATTCGAATATGTCTCAGATTAGGCTTACGCCCAATTCACAATTCTGTGGGAGTAGAAGGTAGCAAGTTTAGAATATAAGTCATTGTCTCTAATACGAGTCTCCAAAACGAATCGAGTAATCCTGAATAATTCATCATTGACCTTGCCATTTTCATAAGAGTTATATTTTTTCTTTTTGCTACACCATTCTACTACGGAGTGTCCGATGCAGTCAACTGGGATATAATTTCTTTTGATGACAAGTAGTCTCTAAACTCTCCAAAGAAGTACTCCCCACCACCGTCGGATCGTAGTGATTTGATACTTTTACCCAAACGCTTCTCCGCCTCCGTCTTGAATTCTTTGAATTTCTCAAAACATTCAAACTTACGGTGTATCAAGTAAATGTATCCATACCTCGAACAGTCATCAATGAAACTAATGAGGTACTCAATGCCACCTCTAACTCGGATTATCATAGGACCACACACATCAGAATGAATAAGTTCCAACAGTTCTTTAACTCTATAGCTTTTGGTCGAAAAGGACCTCTTGGTCATCTTACCCTCTAAGCAGGATTCACAGAATGAAAGTGCCTCCACTTCCAATGAACTCAAAGATTCATCTTCTATCAGTCTATTTATCATTTTTAGATTAATATAACCCAAGCATAAGTACTAAATAACTATTTAGCTCATTAAAGAAAGAAACATTCTCTTACATGGTAAATTAGATGTGTTATTCAATTCAGTTAGTTACAGTGTAGGAGAAATATGAGATACAACATACAAGTCATCCATCAATGTACCATAACAAATAAACGTTTATTTTTCTTAACAACCACAGAGTTATTAAAATAAATCAAATATCTGTCTTTAACCAATCTAGAAACGAAAACTAAGTTCCTTCTAATGGAATATACATAAAGACAATCTCTCAATATTAAAATTCGATCTCTACTAAAATGAGAGTGATGTCTCCCATTGTAACTATTGTCACCTTTGTATTATTGCCCATATCTACACACTAAGAACCGATAAATAACACCACTAAACATATTTTCACAACCAGTGAACAAAATTTACACTAATTGTTCAGCTTGTTGAGATAAACTAGACATTTATTTTTCTAGTGCCGTGTCTGGTTGCAGTGAAAGCATCTGCCTTTCGACTTTTTCACACCAGTGCGTGACTCACTAACTACTCTGAAAATCGTATCTCTTTATTTCTGAACATTTTTCTTCTTCATGCATGTTGGCCCAGAGAAAGAATCATTTTCAGAAATAAACACATTTCCTAGTATTGAAGGAATACCCTTGGTAGTTAAAGCTCTATCCAAGTTACATTTCTAATCAACAAAATTCGATCCCATTAGTTTGTTTTTTTTTAGTATTGACGCGAGTGGATTGAAAGCCATTTTAATCTTGAAAATCACATAATTAAAAATAATCGTTAATTATGACGAGCAAAATTTTGAATTTTTTTTAAAATTAGTTCCCTCTACCATTTAAAAAAGAATCGCCAGCAGTCTGGCACCCTCTGTATAGCATGCGATGATAGGAGGACGTCTACTATCCATCGTTTGTCAAGACAGGCTAGTTTCGCATTTGACCTTCCCAAGTAAAATTAAATAGCTGGCATAACTTCGGTTAAGTAAATAATAACAGTAACTCAGATGGAGATGATACTATTATTTATAACTAAGTGTTAGCCATCACATAATTCCGAATCAACCGCTTCGCAATGAACCTTTTAGATGGAGAAGTGATCCACACTAACAATTATTCAAAATTATCTCTAAAGGAGGTTCGAACTGGTAATGCCGCAATTAATCCTGTCCAATTGGGAGAAAAGCCTTACTTTCAATACGCAAAATTAATTACATTACCTACAAATTAGTGATGGAGACCGCAGAATTTATTTGTGAATAAATTTTTTTTTCCACTTAGATTTTTAAAATATTTTTGAAGGTTATAAAAAATTATTTAATTAAAATAAATTTATTAAATTTGAAAACCACATGATTTGAAAGATTCAAAAATATCTTTCCGTAAACACGATCTAAAAGATACCGGTTTGCCAAACTAATTTTTCATGTTTTAATGCGTAACAAAGAAAATAACTGATGAATACATAGTTTTTTCTTTAGCTTTACGATTAATGTTGTGATTAACGGTATTCAGATATTTTATTTTTAGTTACATATTTTTGAAAAAAAATAATTTATTAAATTAAACATTTTTCTATTTAATTAATTTAAAATTCAGAATTAATTTTTACGTTTTTCAAAGATATCCGATTTAATAAAAAAATTATCTTAAACGTGTTATTTTGTAAAAAACAAAATATCTAAAGTTTTTTCATTTATTTAAAAACTTTTAATTAAAAAAATTTTATTTTATTTTTCATTACAAAATTTTATTTAAAACTGAATTTTCTTGAATTAATTAAATTAATAGGAATATATAAAATAGATATACATCATCCATGCAATTTAAAATAATATAAATGCAAGATATGTATATATCCCGATTTTATGATCAAACAGAAACTCTGATAATTTCAGTCTCCTGTTCAAAGATAAATAGTAAATTTTCATTCCTTTTTTGAATTAGCTTCTTGCATTCAAGTTGCAACGAGATTCCTCGATATGCAGTGTTATACATATAAAACACCGCCGAGTCTCGAACATATCAAAAAAGACGAACCAAAATAACCCCGAACCACTAGCACCACCGGTACTGCCAGCGCTGCCCATTACCGTCACTTCAGGTGGCTTTTGCCGCCTCTTTCAAACTTCGTTCTCGATCCCGTTTTTTCTAAAATATAGCTTATGAAATATACTATTTTTCTGTCAAAAAAACTCCTCAAAAAATTTCTAAAAAACAGCCATCGAAAAGCCTCAAAGAGGCTGCCGCCGAACAGCCTGCGCCTTCGCCCTTGCTGCTGCCCGTTTGGGCTTTTCCCATGGTGGTTTTGGCTCCTGTTTCTTCTTGTTTTTATGATTGATATCCAGCAACATGTTGCCTTGAAGAACACCTCAAAAATAAACCCAAACAAGCCTCGAAAACAACCCCGAACAGACCGGCGCTGCCGTCGAAAACTGCCGAAAAATGCCGCCGGTTTTGCCCCTAATTTTTCATTATTTTTAGACTATTTTTTCAACACTGTTTACTGCTATTTTATGTCTAAAAAACTGCTCAAAACTAGTTCCAAAAACGTCACAAAGACTATCGAAAAACAGCCCGAACTGCCGCCAGTGCTATTTTTGTTGCCAGTATTTGCTAATTTTTGGACTGTTTTGTTGCTGTTTTTTAATACAAAAAATCTATAAAAAAAACTTAGCAGATAAACCTGTTTCAAAATCGTTAAACAACCACCACGATCTATGGCCCGAAACATCGGAAACCACTGCTAGTGTCGTTGGTTATGTCGTCGCCTATTCTTCGTGTTCTTGGATATTCAAGCATGTTCTTAAATATTTTAAAAAATATTTAAAAAGAATTAAAAGCTTTTATATCGAAAACTTATGTCCCGTAGACTCACAATCGAACTAAAAAAGCTTAAACTATCACGATCAACCCTCGTGATTAAAAAATTAATTAAATTGTCATTCAAATCATTCAATCAAACATGAATATAATGATGATCATAAAACCAAAATTAGAACGCTTGCAAAACAAAGTTAGCACAGTTCTAAATCTACTAGGTCCCTCAATAAATCGTAAACAAAAATCAAAATGGCTCTGATACCAATTGTTGGAACCAAACTGTTAAGATCATTTATTTGTAAACGATTTTTTCGAATAATAAAATTGGACAGGCAATCGCCAAAATAGACTCTAGATAAAAAAAAATAAAGTTAGCACAGTTCTAAATCTACTCGGTCCCTCAATAAGCCGTAAACAAAAATCAAAATGGTTCTGATACCAGTTGTTGGAGCCAAACTGCCAAGATCATTAATTTGTAAACGATTTTTTTTTAATAATAAAATTGGACAGGCAATCGCCAAAGCAGACTCTAGATAAAAATTTTTGATGTCGAATGATTAAAAATAAACCCCTGCCACTACAGTTAATTTAGATGAATACCTTTTGATTGATTCTTCAACTACGAATTTTGATTTCCCGAGTTAAAACTCCCGTCAGACCTTCTACTGTATTTTTGATGCAATTTCTGAACGTACTGTGGGCTACGAACCTTCGAGAACTAAAATCAGTAGAACTTGGACAACTTTAGTATTGAAAGATAACTTATGATTTTGGTTCAGCCTACTCGTATATTTATAGGGCTGCGATAGGGACCTGTGGAGTAATTATGACATAGATTTCTAATGAAACCTAGATACCCATCTAGTGATTTTTGTAAATATACAAACCTCTCAGCGGTTTCTATAATTATGAAAACCTTGCAACGGTTTTTACAATTTTTATAAAACACTAAATTATAGTTCACACCACTAAAGAACTGTAACTGCACTTTTAGCCATAATCTCAAGATTAATTTGTATTGAGCTCCTGTTATTAAATGCTTAACTCGTCTCTTCACGTTTAGATTTTCGATACTCGCCAATTAAATTTAATTACTGATAATTTTATTTAATCGGCATCATTAAAATTTCTTAAACTCTTCCACTTAACTTATTTGACTGCC
>JAUMHN010315119.1:0-18260 GCA_032360265.1 Heliamphora ciliata
GCAATTTCATTATTGCTTCTTGGAGACTAAGTGTGAGAAGAAACCAAAGAAGAAAATAACTTCGATTGGCATCGGTGTCCACACACCGTGATCGTCGTAGCGCGTCCGGGATATACGTGAGAAGATTGCTAGGTCGTCTTCAACGTATTCGGGAGTTTTTGAAACTTTTCGACAAGTTTTATAAAGGTATAATAGTATTTAGGTTAATACCGTTCTTGTTTTTCATGAAAAACGCACGCGCCGTTCTTTACGGTCACGGCGCTGGTTCTAAAATTTTTTCCACATCCCAACAAATCAAATGAGGGTAGATGGTGGATTAGAACTTTAGCTTTAGAAAAATTTCTTTGATTCCTTCTTCTTCTCCTTCTTTTCCCTTCTTTTTCTCTTTCAAACTTATATGAACACTCAAGAACAATGAAGGTCTGGTCCTTCACCTCTCTTAACCGAAAATGTGTAGAGGAGAAAGGGGTGTTTGGCTTGGTTTATATAGAAAAATGCTACGAAACAAAGTGGGAACAAAATAATGAAATTTTAGTCATTTTCTTTGCATATCACATGGATTGATGGGACTTAGTGCATCTTTTGAGGTAACATATCAGCTTTGGTGGAGGGAATACAGCTAGGGTTAGTTTGGGAAGACAAAAATATGATCCCACATCAATCAAGGAATTTTGCATTGGTTTGCGTGCCCCCTTATGTATGAAAATACTTTAAAAGTTAATTTGATTTATCTTTTTAGTGACTTTTCCTACTGAAACTTATTATTTTAGTATGTTTATGATAAATTTAATATTTTCATGAATTATCATAGTTTTTATAGCAATTGATTAAATAGATGTAGTCTTTTAAGTCAAATTAAGCTAGTTTGATAATAGTTGACTTTTTGACTTATTTTATTATGTATGAATTTTAATAATGATTTGTTTAATTTTGTTAACTTATAATACCATATTATTATGTATATTACTTGTTTGACAAGTGTTGGATTATCATAATACTTGATTTAATACCTTTCTCATCTTTTTAAGCTTAAAAGATATCAAAAAGCTACTTTTTTGCACAACTTCCAAGGTGGTTGGTCACTAAGGGTTTTTTTCTTGTCATTTTTAATGTTATTTTGTCTTTTTCTACTTAATTGTACTTAAATCCTTGATTTAGAGTGTCCATGTGTCAAAATTTAAATTTTTAAGACTTTGCTGTACTAGGGGCAAAATGGTTATTTTACCCTACGTATGAGGATTTTTTTTTGATTTCTAATTAATTATTTCATGATAATTACTTGATTTAGAATGTTGGGAGATTTATTGGGTGTTAAGGTTTTGTTGCTTGAGCTTTGGACCTTCTTAGCATTTTTGGATCGAATATAGGGTTTTAGGGTTTCGAACCTCTTTCATGTTTTATGGTCTCGTAGCGTCACTAATATTTAGGGTTTGGGCTGGGTCTTTACATGGGTTAGTATCAACCAAGTTTTACAACTAGGGTTCGAACCAAGTCATTACAAGAGGAGCCTCGGAGGTGGTGGAAGACTAAATTTCTTAGTTTTTGTTGTTGTTGGATCATGTAAATGATGTACCATGTTTTGGACTTAAAGCGTATATTTTGTAAGCCTTGAGGCATTGTTATCAATGCATGAATGCTGTATGCTTATGAGAGACACTATGGGTTGGTTGTATGTTTTATTAATTATATGAAATGGTTATTGTTTTTGGTTGGTTTTATGCTTTATATCAATTCCTGTGCCTCGGGGGAGGATTTTGAACCATGTTTTTGTTGGCTTGGTATGCGTTGGTGCTTTCAAAAAGGACTAAGTGTTGGGTTTTCAAAGAAAATATTTTGTAAAAGGGTATAGAGCCAGACCACTCGACGGACCACTCGAGCGGTCTATCGAGCAGTCGAGGTAAGCATTCTATTTTTTGTATTTCGAGTGGAAAACCAGTGGGCATGCAGGGACCGCTCGAGTGGTCTTGGCAATTTTTTAAAAATTTTGTTTGTTTGTTTTAAAGTTTGGCTCTTGAGAACTGTGACCTTATTCTTTTGGGCTGTTATTTTACATATAATAAACCATTGAAAGTGCATTTTTTAAAGGTTTTAAGCTCTTTTGTTTATGTTCTTGGACCCATGTGGGCTCGTGTGGTTTTGATGGTTCTTGGAATCATAAAATGGGTTTTTCTTGGGTAGTTCACGTGATCCGAGTTTCGGGGCGTGATAGCGTATGCGTGAGTTGTGGAACTTGAGAACTTGAAATGGGTGAAATCAAATGGAATAAAAGACTAAGTGATGGGTTTATCTTATATAAGGAAAATCAGATATGTGAAAGTGGTTTTTGTTATAAAAAGGAGATTTGGTTTTGATAAAAACTATGTGTTTCATTTCGTATAATCATTCTCGCTTGTCATGCATTTGTTCATTGTTGGTTAATTTTCTACGAGTCTTAGATCATGTTGTATAAACCATTTCAGGTGATAGAGGAAAGAAAGTTATGAACTAAGGAATGTGGTTGTGGGACCCTTTTTGTAGTTATCGATAGAATTACATGTCTATTTGTATCATCTTTTGAGAATTAAATGCCGTAAATTTAATTCTTTTGAATACTTTGGGTGATTGTATTCAGGTTGGTGTAACCCTTGTTGTAAGACCTTAAGGCAATAGATACATATTTTGTATGCATGAGAGGATGTTTGGTATCATTTTGAACGTTATTCGATGGGTTAAAGGTTGGGTTTTCAAAGTTCGAAGATATTTGGATTTGTTCCTTTACTCCTTTGTCATATATTTATAAATTGGTTTACTTGGGAGGCTTGCCTTCAAATATGTTTTTGGTTTGGAAGTGAAGTTTTTGAAACAAGACTCGAGAAAAAAGTCTAGGGTTGGACCACTCGATTGACCGATCGATCGGTTTATTAAGCGTTTAATAGAGCCTCTCAATTTCTCAATTGCAGAGTGAAACTGCTGCAAGCAGTGGGAGACGAATCGATTGCTCTCGGGATTAATCGAGCTGTTTGGCTATTATGGGTAATTTTTCATTTTTTCCCTTTTAGGCCTACTTTCTAGGGGTTGTTTTTCCAAAGTTTTAAACTCTCTTTCATGTACCTTTGTACTTCAAATCTTGGTTTTGGAGCCCTTTTCCCTCTTGGTTTGGTTTCTCCTTTTCAAATGGTTCATTCAAGGATGTTTTCGGTGGGTGTTCTCTTGAGCCTCATGTTTAGTTTTGGTGAAAATCTTTCTCTTTCTCAGTTCATCTACGTTAATTCATAGGCCTTAGGGTTGAGGGCATGACAGATTGGTATCAGAGCTCTAGGTTCGAATACCTAGGTGCCATGGGAATGATTAATCCATTGCGCGAGAGTTGTATTGATGTGTGGCATTCATGTATCTGTGTGTTAACATCATATATCTTCAAAGTAACTTAATGTTTGCGTACTATGTGTTATTTGGGTATGGACATTGAATTTCTAGGATGATCTGTCTTACCTTTGGGCATTCGATCGACTAGTTTGGGTTTTGAGTTAGAATGCGTTTGGCCAACGTCCATTCTAACTAGAGATCCAAACAAGTTACCCGGATTGTCATATCGTTCCAATTAGTCCTCGTTGTTATGTGAGGTGTGTTGATGCTATGATACGTGTTATGTGATAACATGCTGAAAATAATGTTGTTCGTGGGAGATGAGTTGGTTTAGGCTGTGGCATTGATAACTCTCTTTATTCCTTCTTACATATAGAGAGATGTTACTAAGGCGAGGTAGAGGCCGAGGTTGCGACTGAGGTCGCGCATATGCCTAAGTTCCTAAGAAAGGAGACATGCATGCTCTGTAGGAACAAGCGGGAGGTGTTGACGTTGTTCAGTAGATGCTTACAAAGACGTGAGCTTTAGCCGAGGTGGTTAGGGGTGGAGTTAGAGTTCTTGAGCTAAAGGCTACAGTAGTAATGAGAGAATTCCGGCAGTTGGATCCTCTAACCTTTTCTGAGGAGCCGAAACCTAAAGTTGCTATTGAGTGGTTAGAGGTGACCACAACGATCTTCGACACCCTAGAGATTGTGGAGGATGAGTTGCAGGTAAAGTTGGTGGTGTTCTAACTTTGAGAAGACGCAAGAGAGTGGTGGAAGTTTTTCAAGACCACTGTAGAGAGCACATGGACCATTTTCACTAGGGTCTTCCTGGAGAAGTCTTTTCTGGGATCTTCGAGGGATACCTATCGCAAGGAGTTTCTTTCCCTCATCTAGGGTACCCTATCAGTGGTCCAGTATGAGGCCAAGTTCGTGAACCTGTTGCGGTTTGCATTGGAGATGGTGATAACGGAAGAGTTGCGCACCAAACAGTTTGAGCGGGGTCTTCAGCCCGCCACCAAGGATAGGATTGCAGCTTTGGGCTTTTGAGTTTATACCAAGCTAGTAGAGGTTGTCATTCGGGTTGAGAATGCTATGGTCGAGAACCAAAAAATCTGAGAAAGTAAGTCACATCTATAGACACCCCAATTTGATCCCGTCGAATCTTAGGCTTATCCGAGTGAATCCAAGGATGAAAATCGAGTGAGATGATGCGCAAAGTCTCTAAACGATCGTCAGGAAATGATTCAAGACCAATACTCTATGAAATCAAACCACAAGATCACATCTTACGAACCTTGAGACCACAACCTTCAAACTTTGTGACCTGATTGTTCACTGGCCCAAGTAATTGCACCCACAACCTTTGAACCTTGCGCCCGCAAACTTCGTTGTCACGGCTGCAATAAGAAATCTGTAGAAACCCTATAAAACCTCGCAGTCGGAAGCTTCAATGTTGCAACCGCAATGTTCAAAGCTTGTAACCGCAACCTTTTTGGGAATCTTTTGAGCTTGGGGCGTGTCACCATCTCATTGGGTGGCATTTTCTATAAATATGCACCTTTGGTATGATTTTAAGTGGACGATTTTGGGAGACGTCGATACTTTATCAGTCAAATTACTCACTCGACAACCAGTGCTGCATCCCTTTTACTCTCGAGTACTGGAATTGGAGCATTTCTCGAGGATCCGTAGAACGACCATTGCATCCCCATGACTTGAGGATACACCCGGATACCACATTCCAAGTATATCTGCACGATCCCTGACACTTCCCTCTCCACACCTTCTATTCCTGTGGAGAGGTCGGGTTAAATTTCTAATTTCAATATTGTTATTTGCATGTTCATTATTTTTATTCAACTTGTTATCCGTATGTTTTAGTTGCATATTTTCATATTTTGATTTGATTTTGTCATTTCTATCGTGCTATTCATATGTCACTCTCCTTATTTGTTATTCGTGGTTCATTTTTATAGTTTGTTGCCATTGAACTTTGTCGTTTCAATTACCTCGTTTGCATGTTTAATTGTTGAATGCTTGATTCTAGGATTGTAGTTAGTATCGAACTTTCCATGCTTTCACCATGTTTTGATTAAAAGTAGTTGCAATATGTTTTTGTAATTCCGTTTCACTTCGTAAGTGCATCACATAATCCCATTCCAACAAACTGTTTCTTAAAATTCATCAAACAGTGCCTAAATACCTTACAATTGCAACAATCAATCTTGCATGCGCAACATTCTGGCACTTACATCCTCGCTGCTGCAACATTGATCCTTGCGCCCGCGCACTTGGCCCTATTTTTCCTTGCAACCGCAACCTCTGTAGGTTACGACCGCAAGCTTTTTCTGTTTTCGGCAGCTTAATTTTGTTGTTTTAGTATTCTATTGATAGTTTGTGAAGTCCAAATATGCATCACGTAGTGTAGTATTAGCATCTTTAGGATTTATAATTTTGTTTTAGGATTATTTTCTCCACTTATCGCATGCTATGTCTATCATGAGTCCTTAAAATAGTTTGTGCAAGATTAGGGTTTATCAATTTCTTTAATAGTTTTATACTTTGCTTATTGCATGCGGCATTTATCATGTATCCTTTAGTTTAGATCAAGCATGATTAGGAATTAGGCTTTCTTTTTTTATGTTTTGTTTTCTTTTATTACGTGGTTAAATATCTAGAATATGTATTTTTTTACTTGATTTTGCTTGTTCTCTCTCTGCCCCATTTTCTGTATTTGCATGCATTTGAAAAATCTAATTGAGAACTAATGATGATTAGTAGAGATCAACCTCACAATTGGGCGAATGAGGTGCCTAATATCTTACTTGATTCGTACCTTAGCCCTCAAACTCTTATTTTCTCTAGTTAACATTTTAAAGATTAGTGGCACTTTTTTGTTTTTCTTGATTTTTCTCAAAAATCAAGTGGTGAATCCATTTGTCAATAAAAAGGATTTTCAAAATTTTTTTGTTTTCAAGGTGTTAAAATGTTTTCAGCATAAATCTTAAATTTCTTATTTTTGAACCAAACCCAAAATTTCGGCGCCACAGTATTTTCTGATGACTCTGCTGGGAATTGATTATACAAAATCAAATAAAAGAGCTAGATTTGAAAACATCATTGCTTCTTAATTTGAATTTCTCATTTGCATCCTCGCACGCATTGTGCATTGTTCTCAGTCCTTGCTTGGTCGACTCGATACTCTGGTTAATTTACTATGTGGCACCCCGTCCTCTCCGGGTATGTCTGGATATACAAAAATATAAATAAAGGGATATTCTAGCAATTCATTCATATTTATATACGTTAGTTATTATATCATAAAGGGATTCTAAACTGTTCAAAATTACATAACTATTACAGTTTCACCAAGAAATTTAAAAAATTACACCAAGCACGAGAGAACTAAATATAAGAACAAAAGCAGAGGTCTGGACTTCTCAGAATGCATCAGCGGAATCCACGTACTCTTGGAACTCACCCTGTTCTTCAAACACTTCTTCCCCTTCTGGGATGACTTCCTCCAAGAACTCCTCCTCACCTGTGGCACGAATGCCATGAGCCAAGGCCCAAAAGCAAAACACTCTAACCTTCTAACTAATCTCACGGCATAAAATCACCACAACGCATACCATTTAACACCCAGTATAGTTTATAGTCAAGGAGACAGACAATTTATGATAGGATAGCAGACAAATTAATAAACATGTGTATATGAGATGCCGTGCATGAAATGCAGATGCTCAACCCAACATGCACCCAGATTATAATGGGGATTCCACACCGAGAATCACCAGAGTAGACTTTCACGGGTAATTGATTACCAAACCTATCCTTACCTCATTGCGAAAGGTAAACGCTTGCCTTGACTACATACCTCAGCCGTTTTACTCAATGGCAATGGCGAGGGGTAGCCAGTTACATCCTTATTCTAAATTCTCTGGTCAAATTATATGCGCATAAAACCCACCTTAAGAACAAGAATGCTCATTTGGCATCAACCTAAAGTCTAAGAGATAATAAGGAAAATTCAGGAAACATTTCACATTATACAAAGAACCAAGATGAGGGATTTAGGACCGCCATAATTGGGCTCTTTTCTGAAGTTACCACAGCAGTGGGATTATGTCCACCGAATTAGGCTCTCTCCGAAATTACCCTTCAACACATCACGATAATGGGTTTTAGGTTTGCCATAATTGGACTCTTCTCCAAAATTACCATCGTAGTGGGATTAGGTCCGCCAAATTAGGCTCTCTCCAAAATTACCCAATTTTTCCGTATCGACACCACTTCCATAATATAACCATAACTCAAGGAGTGACAGAATCAAGAGACATCAAAACCAAAGTGCTAGCGATGAACCTAGATTGTGTAACTCATACAGAGTTGGTATTCGATTTTCGTTATGGTATCGGTGTGAGATGCAAGGAAGTTACTTTCAAAAACCTTTTGTCATGTGACCTGTTAGGGCAAACTTGTTTAGATTAGTGCATAAATATTGCTTGTATAGAGGAGAAATTTTCTCATGGGAATGTGTGGACTCTATGTATGAGAAGTTGAAGGGTGATATAATTCTATTGTTTCTGGTGGAGTTGCGAAGTAACTTAGTGTAAGTATGCAGGAGGAATAAGTGTTTGGATGAGAGTAATGGAAGCGTAAGTGAAACTATACGAATTAATGGGTATGGTTTTCGTAATTAGCCTTGAATGAATTGAGTGTGTTGGTAAAATGCAGATAAGATGAAATAGTTAAAGTGCGAAAGGGGTTCTTGGTTCAACAGTGTGGCAGAGAATGTGTGAAGGGATTGAGTGATGATGGTAAGAGATTTTAGAATCAGAGGTTAGTACTGTTCGGTCAAAGAATTGTTGGGTGAGTGGTACGTATGTGAAGGAAAAATGCGAATGTGTATTATGTTATGACGAACGTTGTGATTGGGTTTGTATGGGTAAGCATATACCTGTGAAGCGTTTAGTCTATATGGTATGTTTATTATGTTATGACGCATTAGGTTCAAGTGGCGGTATTAGCCTTGATGGTCGCAAAGCTAGAGTGGTAATTAAAAGTGTGTGTAAAGATTTCGTGTTAAAGATAGAAGATAGGGAGATGTTGGTAGATTTGATGCCTTTGGAAATGTTTAAATTTGACTTGATTCTTGGGATGGACTGGTTGTCATCCTAGCATGCGTCGTTAGACTATTTTAGAAAAAAAAGTAATCTTTCGGATACCTGGGGAGGGGGAATTTGTTTTCCAAGGGGACAAGAGTAGAACACCTATTCGTATCGTGTCAGTAATTAAGGCTTCGAAGATGTTGAAGAGGTGTTGCCAGGAGTTTTTGGCACATGTGATGGGCATAGAGATGGAAGAAAAGAAGCTTTCGGAGGTACCAGTGATTTGTGTGTTTCTAAACGTGTTTCCAGATGATTTATCGAGATTACCACCAGATCGAAAAGTGCAGTTTACAGTCAATCTCTACCCAGGCATAACGCCCATATCTATTCCTCTCTACAGAATGTCACCTGCTGAGGTACTAGAGTTGAAGGAACAATTACAGGAGTTATAAAAAAAGGATTCATCTGACCTAGTGTCTCACCATGGGGAGCACCTGTCCTGTTCGTGAAAAAGAAGGATGAAACACTGAGGATGTGTATCGACTATCGACAATTGAATAGGGTGATCGTTAAGAATGAGTATCCTTTGCCCAGGATAAACGACTTATTTTACTAGCTGTAAGGAGCGAGAGTGTTCTCAAAGATAGACTTGAGGTCAGGATACTATCAATTGAGAGTGCGGGAGTCAGATATACCCAAGACTGCCTTTAGAACTCGTTACGAGTATTATGAATTTGTTGTGATGCCTTTCGGCATTAACGAATGCTCCTGTTGTGTTTATGGACCAAATGGATTGGGTATTTAGAAGCTTTCTAGACCAATTCGTAATTGTGTTCATAGACAACATTCAGGTATACTCTCGGAGTGAGGAGGAACATAGGGAAAACTTGAAGATTTCTTTGTAAATTCTAAGAAAACACAAGTTGTATACAAAATTTGGTAAGTGTGAGTTTTGGATGGATCGGGTGATGTTTTTGGGTCATGTTATATCCGAAGAAGGAATTAAAGTGGACCCAACAAAAGTGAAAGCAGTAGTTATTTGGAAAAGGCCAACTAGCGTGATAGAGATACGAAGCTTTTTGGGGCTAGCTAGTTATTATTGACATTTTATTCGGGACTTGTCTTTAATTGCGAAACCCTTGACTCGGTTAACTCAGAAGACTGTCAAGTTTGAATGGTCGAATGGATGCGAATAAAGTTTTCAAGAGTTGAAGTTCCTATTAGTGTCAGCACCTGTACTTACACTTCCATTAGCCAACGAGGGCTTTGTTATTTAAAGTGACGCGTCACACCAAGGTTTGGGTTGCGTTTTGATGCAACATGGAAAGGTTATCGCCCATGCGTTTAGATAATTAAAACCTCATGAAAAGAATTACCCTATCCACTATCTAGAGTTATCCACAATTGTCTTCGTGCTTAAGATATGGAGACATTATTTGTATGGCGCCCTTTATGAGATCTTTACAGATCATCAGAGCTTGAAGTATATTTTTACCCCAAAAGAGCTGAACTTGAAGCAAAAAAGATGGATGGAGTTAATTAAGGATTATGACTATACGATTCACTATCATCTGGGGAAGGCAAACGTCGTGGCAGATGCCCTAAAACGGAAATCATTAGGAAAAATAGCGCATCTACGAGCGGTACGAGCTGGTACTTCTTCTGAAATGCGAACGCTTAGGACCCATATTGTCACATGAAAGAATGGAGGCCTATTAGCAACTCTGAGCGTAAGACTAACCTTATTGGATCAAATTCGAGCAGCTTAATTGGCGGATAATCAAGTGGACAAGATAAGGGCGAAAACAACAGCTAAAGAGAAGACATAATTTGAAGTTCGAGATGACATATTGGGGTTCGGTCACATATTATATGTGCCCAGTAACAGGGGAGTTGAGGAGGCAGACTCAGATGAAGCGCAAAACTCAACATACACCATGCACCCGGGAAGTATGAAATTGTATAGAGATTTAAAGGAAAGATACTGGTGGAGTAGGATGAAGAAGGGCATAGCGAATTTCATGACAAGAGGTTTAGTATGCCAGCAAGTTAAGATTGAACACTAGAAGCCGGCAGAATTACTACAACTGTTACCTGTACCCGAGTGGAAGTGGAAACAAATTACCATGGATTTCGTAACTGGACTCCCTCGAACACTCAAGGAAAATGATGATATTTGGGTAATTGTGGATAGGTTGACGAAGTCAACTCACTACCTACCAATAAAGATGACGTTTTCTATTAATCGATTTGCACGGCTTTATATTAGTGAGATTGCTAGGCTACATAGAGTACCGGTTTCTTTAGTATCGGGCAGAGATCCACATTTTGTTGGAGGTAAAACTGTCAAGATTATTATTTTTACAAACGATTATCTGAAAAAAAATTAACTGGATGGGCAATTGCCAAAATGGGCTCCAGATAAAACTTTTGATGACGAACGATCAAAATAAAACCCGTGCATCCGAAGTTAATTTAGAAGAATACCTTTTTACCAGTCGAATCTTCAACTACGATTTGAATTCGAGTTGAAGCTCTTGTAAGATCTTTTATTGTATTCCCTTATGCGATTTCCGGATATAGTGTGGGCTATAAT
The DNA here is from genome assembly GCA_032360265.1 of Heliamphora ciliata. Classification (NCBI taxonomy): domain Eukaryota; kingdom Viridiplantae; phylum Streptophyta; class Magnoliopsida; order Ericales; family Sarraceniaceae; genus Heliamphora; species Heliamphora ciliata. The sequence continues at coordinate 11,037 of JAUMHN010315119.1, forward strand.
TCTCCAAGAACTCGTATCGACAGAACAAGAACAGCTTTAGTCTTAGTAGACAAGTTATGAAACTGGTTCAGCCTACCCGCATATATAATGGGCTACAACAGGAACCAAAGTAATTATGAGTAAGACTTCCAGTGAAACACAAACACGTATCAGCGGTTTCTGCAATTAAGTAAACCTCGTAGCGGTAACTGCAATTAAAAAAAATCAACAGCATTTTCTGCAGTTTCTGCAATTTTCATAAAATACTGAATTACAGTTCACACCACTAAAGAACTATAATTGCACTCTGACCCATAATCTCAAGACTATATAGCATTGAGCTCCTGTTATTAAATGCTTACCATTTCTCCCCACGCTAAGATTTTTAATACCCGCCAATTAAATTTAATTACTAACAATTTAATTTAATCGGTATCTTGATATTACGTAGGCTCGTTCGCTTAACTTATTTGACCGCTGGATAATTAAATCCACCTGTAGGGTTTGGCCCGGTCAAAACTTATAGGCTTCCTTAAGGGGGTATCGTCAATCCTGATCTTTCGGGACGTGAATTTCGTCAATAATTAATATTCATCATATAAATAATATCGCTATCCAACTTACTAGAAATATAAACCTATATAAGATCGCACCCTCTAATGAATCAAAACAACGAATATTAAATATACGCAAATCAATAATTATTTCAGAATTAAGAGGATAAACACTATTCATAATAATTTTAGAGTGTGAATTAATTTATATAGTCAGTATAAAATTAATTACCCCAAATGTTCCATTTAATACACACAAAGTGTATTGGCAGTGAGAGTCGAAATAATAGACGATGCTATTATCTATTCCCCGTAACCAAGATAGGCCTACTAAACCTCTATGCCACAGTTGCACTTATGGTATGCCCATTTTCATCTAAACTGTGAACTAAAACATATATTCTACAAGAACCTAAAATCTGATCTTCTGCGTGTAAGCAGTACTCTACACACCAGATTAAATACTATACAGAATATTGGACATCCATATATAACAAATAAATGATATGTGTACATTGCTCATAAAGATTCTCATAAAATAAAAAATTAATTTTATTAAAATTAAATTAAATACTAAAAACATGATTTTCGGTATACCAACCCTAATAATCTCCCATTTATACTCAAAATCATGCTGCTATACATCTGATTCCCATGCCCTCTATATGACTATCAAAAGTCTTAGCCGGTAAGCTCTTTGTAAAGGATCTGCAAGGTCGTCTCCTGTTGCAAGCTCAATGTCTGACTGAAAATCTGAGTCTGTGTACTCCAAAGGTACTAGACTCTCTGCCTAGTAAACCAACATATAATCCTTAGTCTTTTTTAGGTACTTGATTATATTCTTTATCGCAGTCCAATATTTCTGCCCTGGATTAGACTGATATCTGCTAACCATGCCAACGGCAAAGTAAATATCGGGTCTAGTGCAAAACATAGCATACATGAGGCTTCCTACTGCCGAAGCATAAGGAACCGCCTTCAACTTTTCTATCTCATCAGGAGTTTTAGGACACTGATCCGTGGATAGAGTGATTCCATGCCTGAAAGGGAGAACCCCTTTCATGGAATCCTGTATGCTAAAATGAGTAAGGATATCATCGATATATTTTGCTTGTGATAAGCCTAACATTTTTTATTTTCGATCTCGCATAAGCTTGATCTCAAAGATGTGACTGGCTTCTCCCAAGTCCTTCATATCGAACTACCCTGATAACCCATATATTACCCATAGATAATGCCCCCACATCATTTTCGATGAGTAAGTTATTGTCTACATAAAGTACTAGGAAGATCACCACATTTTTGTCATGCTTCTGGTACACACAAGACTCATCTGGACTTTGATCAAAACTATAAGACTTAATGGCTTGATCAAACCGAGTGTTCTAAGACCTTGATACTTTCTTAAGTCTATAAATGGATCTCTTAAACTTACATCACATGTGTTCCTGACCCTTTACAATGGATCCTTCTGGTTGTATCATATAAATAAACTCATCAAGACTTTCATTAAGAAAAGCAGTCTTGACGTCCATTTTCCAGATTTCGTAATCAAAATGAGCGGCAATGGATAAGAGAATTCAGATAGACTTAAGCATGGCTACCGTTGAAAAGGTTTCCTCATAATCGATCTCTTCTTTCTGAGTAAACCCTTTAGCAACAAGCCTAGCTTTAAAGGTTTCACCCTTCCCATCTGCTCCTCTCTTCCTCTTGTAGATCCACTTGCATCCATTGGGTTTTATCCCTTCGGGTGGTTCTATAAGTTTCAAAACTTGGTTGGAATACATAGATTTCATCTCTGAATTCACAGCCCTTTGCCAAAGGTTTGCATCTTTGTCTTAAAGTGCTTCGTTGTCGTTACATGGCTCGGTATCTAGTTATGCCGAGATCCTGTCAAAAAACTCTCCCAAGAACATATACTGGTTAGGTTGATGAATAACCCTCCCACTACGATGAGGCCCTACCTGCGTATGTGTACTAGCAGTAACACACTGTGCAGAATCTGAACCCTGTGCATCAGCACTCTGTTCTTGGTTTGCACCTGTCCCGATAATCCTCCCACTACGACGAGGTAATGGGATATTAGTAACTTGTTCTTCCGTTCTACTAGTATTTCCTCTTAGTTCTTCCAGAACAATATTGCTTTTGGGCCTGTGATCCATAGTATAATCATATTTCAAGAATTGAGCATTTGTGCTAACAATGACCTTATGATCCTTAGGATTATAAAACAGACCACCCTTCGTTCCCTTGGGATACCCTACAAAGAAACAGACTTATGTCCTCGGTTCTAACTTGCCCGTGTTCCCTTTCATCATATGCACTGGACGCCCCCAAATTCGAATGTGTTTCAGACTAGGCTTACGCCATCCACAATTCTGTGGGAGTAGAAGGTACTAACTTAGAAGGTACCAAGTTCAGAATGTAAGCCGCTGTCTCTAAAGCGAGTCTCCAAAATGAATTGGGTAAACCTAAATAACTCATCATAGACCTTACAATTTCCATAAGAGTCATATTCCTTCTTTCTGCTACACCATTCTGCTGCAGAGTGCCAAGTGTAGTTAACTGGGATGTAATCCCCTCTATTGGCAAGTAGTCCATAAACTCTCCAAAGAGGTATTTTCGACCATGGTTGAATCATAGTGATTTGATACTTTTACCCAGACGCTTCTCCGCCTACACCTTGAATTCTTTAAATTTCTCAAAACATTCAGACTTACGGTGCATCAAGTAAATGTATCCATACCTTGAGTAGTCATCAATGAAACGATGAAGTACTCAAAGCCACCTATAGCCCGGATTGTCATTGGACCACACACATCAGAGTAAACCATCTCCAACGGTTCTTTAGCTCTATAGCCTTTGGTCGAAAAGGGCATTTTGATCATTTTGCCTTTTAAGCAAGATTCTCAAACTGGAAGTGCCTCTACTTCTAATGAACTCAAAAGTTCATCTGCTACCAGTCTATTTATCATTTTTCAGATTAATATGACCCAAGCGTAAGTGTCAAAAAAAAGTTTGGTTCATTAAAGAAGAAAACTTTCTCTTATATGATAAATTAGATGTATTATTCATTTTAGTCAGTTGTAGTGTAGAACAGATTGCAGTAATAATATATAGATTATCCACTAATGTACCTGAACAGATAACTCGTTTATTTTCCTTAATAACCATAGAGTTATTAAAATAAACTAAATATCCGTCTTTATCCAATCCAAAAATGAAAACTAAGTTCTTTCTAATTGCAGGTACATAAAGACAATCTCTCAATATTAAAACCTGATCTCTATCAAAACTGAGAGTAACATCTCCTACTGCAACTATTGTTATCTTTGTATTATTGCCCATATGTAGGTAAATCTCTCCATCACTAAGTTATCAGGTTTCTTGAAACCCTTGCAATGAATTACAGACTGATTAATGGCTCCCGTATCTACACACTAGGTACCGGTAGATAACACCGCTAAACATGTTTCCACAATCAATGAACAAAAATTACCCTGTTTGTTCTATTTTTTGAGAAATACTAGACATATCATTTTTCAGTGCCAGGTCTGTTGTTGTGAAAACAACTACCTTTCGGCTTTTTTACACCAGTCTGTGGCCCACTAACTACCCTGGAAATCATGTCTCCCTATTTCTGAAACTTTTTCTTCTTCATACCTTTCGACTCAGAGGAAGAACCTTTTTCAGAAACAAACACATTTTCTGGTATTGAATGAATACCATTTGTAGTTAAAGCTATATCCAAGTTACATTTTCAATTAACAAAATTTAGTCCCGTTAGTTTGTTTTCTTTGAGTATTAAAGCGAGTGGGTTGAAATCTATTTTAATCTCGAAAATCACATAATTAAAATACCATTAATTATGACAAGCAAAATTTTGAATTTATTTTTATTTGGTTTCCTCTGCCATTTTAAATTTAATTCGCCAGCAGCCTAGATTCCTGTGAATAGCATGTCACGATAGGTGGATATCTACTATCCATCATAAGACCAGACAGTGTAATTTCTTTTAATTTTATTATCTAGGCAACTGACTATGCCAAGTAAAATTAAATAGCTAGCATAGTTTCGGTTCAGTAAATAATAGCAGTGACTCAGATGGAGATGATACAATTATATACAACTAAGTGTTAACCATCACCTAATCCCAAATCAATCGATTCGTAATAAACCCTTCAGATGGAGAAGTGATCCATACTAACAATTATCCAGAATTATCCCTAAAAGAGATTTGTACTGACGATACTACAATTAATCTGTCCAATGGGGAGGAAGACCTTACTGCCAACATGCAGGGTTTAATTGTATCGCATACAAACTGGTAATAGAGACCGCTGGATTTATCTGTGAACAAATTTTCTCTCCCACTAAGATTTTTAAAATATTTTTTAGGGTTATAAAATTCTATTTAATTAAAATAAATTTATTAATTTCAAAAAACATACGATATGAAAGAATCAGATATCTTTCCATGTACACAATTCAAAAGATTCTGATTTATCAAACCATATTTTCGTGTTTAAATGCGTAACAAATAAAATTTAATAAATGCACAATTTTTTCTCTAGTTTTTCAGTTAAGGTAGTGATTAAAAATATTTATTTATTATATTTTCGGTTCTACATTTTTTGAAAAATAATAATTTATTTTGATTAAATATTTTTTTATTAATTAATTTAAAATTCAGAATTAATTCTCACGTTTTTTTCAAGATATCCGATTTTAAAAAAATCATCTTAAACGTGATATTTTGTAAAAAATAAAATATCTAAAAAAATTTCATTTAATTAAAATTAATTAATTAAAAAAAACTTAATTTTATTTTTCATTACAAAATATTTTAATTAAAATCAAAATTTTGAATTAATTAAATTAACAGGACAAATAAAATAGATATGCCATCATCTACGTAGTTCATATATATATAAACAAAATATGCATATATTCCGATTTTATGATCCAAGTGAAACACTGAGGTATTTTAGTCTCCCTAAGAGAATCAGCTGTTTCAATCCATGTTCGCCTCTAACTCAGTGTCCTGATTACATCAAGTTTTCTTGATACTATCTGATATATACTTGTATATCATATCAGTCTCGTATATATCAAAAAATCAACACAAAACAACTCCGGAAGAGAGAAACCGTTGGACCACCACCAGTCACCGTATACATAAGAAAATTCGAGCTCTATTTTTTATGAGTTTTATATCGTTGAAAAGCTCTCGAAAAGTAGAATCTTTCTGTCAAAAAAATTGCTCGAAAATAGCCTAGAAAACTGTTAGAAAATTGCCTGGAAGCTGCTGCTGTAGCGCCATCGCCGCTAGAAAAAAATGCTACTATTTTTTTCTTTTTTAATGCACTGTTTGGTCTAGTTTTTTTTAAATTTTTGACAGTATTTTGAAGTATATTTTATTGCTATTTTATGTTTAAAAAACTTTTCAAAAAGTAGTCCCAAAAATGGCCAGAAAAATCATAAAAATCGCCGCCGAACTGCCGCCGGCAAACCCGCAGCAACTGGGCTGTTTTGGTAATTTTTTCTTGCTCTTTTTGACTTTTTTATGCTATTTATTATACATAAATATTATAGAAAAACTCATCAGAAAAAATTATTTAAAACCATTAAAATCTTACCGTGATCTGTGGCCCGTTAAAACCCGAACCACAGCCGGTGCCGCCTCCGTTCTTCGTGTTCTTGGACATGTTCAACCTATTCTTAAATAATCTAAATAGATATTTAAAAATATAAAGCTAACTATTACATCGATCCTATGTTTCGAAGGCTCATATTCGATCTATCACGGTCAACCCCTGTGATTAAAAAAATAATCATCATTCACACCTTTCAATCAAACAAGAAAAATAAATGACGATCACAAAATCAGGATTAGAACGCCTGCAGAATAAAGTTAGTAACAATTTTAAAACTACCCGGCCCCGATAACCAAAAATCAAAAACAAAACGGTTCTGATACCAATTGCTGGAGGCAAAACTGTCAAGATTATTATTTTTGCAAACGATTATCTGGAAAAAATTAACTGGATGGGCAATTGCCAAAATGGGCTCTAGATAAAACTTTTGATGACGAACGATCAAAATAAAACCCGTGCATCCGAAGTTAATTTAGAAGAATACCTTTTTACCAGTCGAATCTTCAACTACGATTTGAATTCGAGTTGAAGCTCTTGTCAGATCTTCTATTGTATTCCCTTATGCGATTCCCGGATATAGTGTGGGTTATAATTCTCCAAGAACTCGTACCGACAGAACAAGAACAACTTTAGTCTTAGAAGACAAGTTATTAAACTGGTTCAGCCTACCCGCATATATATTGGGCTACAACAGGGACCTAGGGAGTAATTATGAGTAAGACTTCCAGTGGAACACAAACACGTATCAGCAGTTTCTGCAATTAAGTAAATCTCGTAGCGGTATCTGTAATTATAAAAAAACCAATAGCAGTTTCTGCAATTTCTATAAAACACTGAATTACAGTTCACACCACTAAAAAACTATAATTACACTCTGACCCATAATCTCAAGACTATATAGTATTGAGCTATTGTTATTAAATGCTTACCATTTCTCTCCACGTTAAGATTTTCGATACCCGCCAATTAAATTTAATTACTAACAATTTAATTTAATTGGCATCTTCATATTTCTTAAACCCTTCCGCTTAACT
>JAUMHN010315230.1:0-18259 GCA_032360265.1 Heliamphora ciliata
TGCCCGTAAACATTCAGATAGCTCAAGTAGAAGCTTGACGCTTGTAAAGGCTTGGAATACGCCCGGAAGTATTCTGGATAGTGAAAACACTCAAGGGAGATCTTGAGGAGTGGACGTAGGCTAAGTTCAAGCCGAACCACTATAAATCCGGGTGTCTGTTTCTTTATCTCTATCCTTCTCCTTTCAACTCTTGCATTGCATATCTAGCTTCTGTGAGATATTAAGAGGTTTTCTGAAAAGTTTTTTAAAATATCCATTACCAGCAAAGAAACCCAATTCTCCCCCCCCTCTTGGGTTGCCTGTTTTCTAACAGGACGGGAGTCTATAGTTGTTACCTCTGTCCCCTTGTGACGGAGTTGGTACGGAGAAATCATTTTACCTTTTCTCCTCGGTGGTGTGGCCTGAGTGGAGCATACAGTTTTATTATTGATTATATTATTTTTCTCGGTTGTGTGTGTTTCGAGTGGAAAATTTCTTTTCTCTTTCCTCGGTGTATGATCCGAGTGGAAACTAACGTTTTGGTTAGTACTTTTCTTTAATTATGAATACGTTATTTGCATTGTTGATATGCATGGTTTTAAATATTGAAATGTGGAATTTTATGAAGTAAACCCGTTTTGAGACTCGCGTTAGCTTGATGGAAAACTTGTGGTTTTGGATTGGAAAATTTTTTTTGGTTCCTGTGGTTGAGCATGTATGCTTGTGATAGCCTATATACTTGTGATTCCATATCCTGCTTTACAGCTTTATAGTCTATTTCTATTGGGCTTCGGCTCATAGAGTGGGATTTTGCTGTAAAACCTTTTTTAGGTAAGCGTAGTCCTGTAGGTTGACCCGGTGGTGCCCGGAGATGGCTGATGATAAGATCTTGTTGTCTTGTCTTTGTTAGGTAGTTTATACTTTTCTGTATATATTTCATGTTTAGAGATAACATTTTGTAAATCATATGAAATTCTTATAGATGTATGCATGTTTTAATGCTTTCGAGAGAACCATGGGTTGGTTGTTGTTTTTCATAGTTTCTTACTACATTTTTCGTTGTTGGGTTCAACGGTTACAAAATGGATTTTCAAATCGTTTCTGCTTCATATAAACTCTAGTGCTTCGAGGTAAATTTTGCAATGGTCTAAGCTTCTTTTAAAACAAAAATATTTTCCTTATTGAAAACATGTATTTTCTTTTTAAAAGCTTCGCTTATGGGTTGTAACCATAGTCTCTTGGTTACACTTTTAAATTAAATAAACTCTTGGTAGTACGTTTTACAAAAGTTTTAGCCTTGTGTGGCTTTTTGGTTTTAAATCCCTTTTTGGTTTGGACGGTTCTGGTAGTTGTTCGGTGGCTTTTCACGTGATCCGGAGTTTGGGACGTGACAAATTTTATAGCCTACCATATTTATAAAGGCTTGATAATGTATTTATAAAATGTCTATATTACTTAAGAACGACAAGTGGCAACAAAATGGAAGAGTAGTGGTTACTAGAAGTTGTAACCACATGAGAAAATACTTGGCGTCGTAGGAAGCATTTCGTATGTAGTGTAAATGTGGGAAGTTATTGAAGTTAGGAGAAGCTATTTATGGAGTTTTCTATAAATATTAGTATTGTAAGTATTGTAAGGGACACAACACATAACTTGGCAAACAGCCTATATTTTCTTTTTCTTTTTCGTTTTCTTTGAAATTTCTCTTTCCAGTTCATTGGAGTAGATTGTAATCTCTGCAATTGGTTCCCTATCGAAGTTAATAAAATCTCGATTTTATTGCTTTGATTTCATTGTCTGTAACTTTTTCTGGCAAAGTCTTGAAACAAGGCGTAGAACTCGCACGCAATCGCTCGATATTCGAAGAGAATTTCCTTTCAAAGGAGATCAAATTGTTATTTGGGTTAACAAATTTGGCGCGCCCAGTGGGATATCGTACTAAGTCAGAAGAAATAGAAATGAGGGCAGTAGTACGGAGAGCCATGAATGGCTATGATATGGAGTAACATATGCATCAGTAGTCCCTACAAAGGACTACCAACAATAGGTATATTATTATCCTCTTTATAAGATGTATTGTTCTTTATTATCAGTATATTATAATCCTTATTACGAGGTCTATCCGCTCTCATTACAAGTTGATCTTTATAGGCTTGAGAAACTTATACCACTGGTTGCATCTTGTAGGAATGTCCAACCTAAACCACAGGTTGGTTTTTATAGGATTGAAGAACCTATAACACATGTTCAACAATTTTTAAAAAATTTTCATGTTGTTGGCCAACAAATAATAGCCAATAGCGAAACTGAACAACCCGTAACAAAGGTTGAATAATCTTTAAAAATTTCCTCCGCAGTTGGCCAACTAATAATGGTTAATAACGAAGAAAAAATTAAAATTGTTCAAAATTCGTATATTTTCAACCTTCAAAAGACTGGGGACAACTTCTCGAGCCAATAATGGCTGAATTGAATTTTATGTTGTCAAAATATAATGCTAAATAATGGCAACAAAAGAAAAAAAAATTAATCAAATTCGATGAAAGAGTTTTTTGCTTTTCCAAATCAATGAAAATGAAAAGAAAGAAGAAAATTTTCTATCAATATTTTTGATGAAAAAATTTCATGTCAAAATTAAAATTATTTCAACTTGTTCCCAAATGAATCTATTAAAAAAAATTGAAAGCGAATTTTTTCCTTCAAAAGCCTATCAAAAAGTTAACAAAAAAAAACAAACAAAAGAGAGTTTCTATCGATTTATAAAAAAAAAAAAATTCGATAAGCCATGTAAAATGGCTCATCAATGTTAACGCTTTGTTTATTTGTTTTATCTCGAACTGTCTATCGAGATACAAAAAAACCTGTCAAAGTAAAAAAAAAAAAACAGTTTACTGTTAAGACTTTCATCAAAGTTTTGTTGACTTTATAATTTATTAATACTATATTGGCTCTTGCCTGACAAGGCTTAAATCACCAATTAGTGGAGATAAAAAAGCTTTTTACTTATCAGGGCTCGTTTTTCGACAAAATTTTTTTTTGACAGAGTTAAAAAAAAATCAATCAAAAGCAGATTTTTTCTTTCGAAAGTAAAACCCAATCAAAAAACAAAAGGCGTCCATGTTCGTGAAGCAAACTCTAAACCAACCGGCCTCCGAGCAATGAAAAGAAGATTCAGGCGACACATTTAGCTTGGCCTCGTGGATTATCATCCACCACAGTGCCATCTCGACCTCCACAGTCAACTCCTTCAGGAGCCTCCACAGATCCATCCAGAAAAACAACCACGCGTTGCTCTTCAAGCTCCCGATTCCAACTTGACCAAGCCTCTCTGTGAAGATCTCATAGCCAGTCTCTCTGCGCTCTCAGCGAGGAATTTCTCAACGAAGACGTCGTCGAAAAGCATCAACGCGATCAGGATTCAGGAATAAACTATGACGACTCTGAAGCTGGGGAACCCCATGTCCTTGGAGAGACTGTAAGCAATGTGGATGAGATCGCAATTGAAATGATCTGTTTCATCTTCTTCGCCGATTATCTTGGCAATGCTGATGAAATCAGAGCTATTGAAGACGGTGGCAGCATAGATCTCGTCACAGATGAGGTTGAGGTTGTTCTCGTTGGTGAAGCTCAGGAGGCTTCGGAGTGTGTCTCAGTCTAAGACAGTTCCCAAGGGGTTCGATGGATTGGTGAGGAGAAGGCCCCTGAAAGTCTTTCAGAAATTAAAAAAAATAATAATAATTAAAAAAAAAAAGATCAAATGGCCTGTCGATATGCTTCTCTCATGGGATGGCCAGTCATGCACAGAGAGCCCACATGATTTCCAAAGAATGGCATGTTGATACTGATTGTATCAAAGTGGCCTGTCGATATATATATATATATATATATATATATATATACTAAGATTGGCATGTCAAAAGATAGAGAGAGAGCCTAGAAGAATTAGATGATGAACAATAGGGTTTTTAGAACCTTCAGGAGAACAAATCTTGGTTCAAGTCCATAAAGTACCGATTTGGATTAATGTTTTTTTTTTAAAATACAGTTGATTATATTTGTGTTGATTAAAATTTTAGCTATTTGTGACTATTAAAAATTTAACTTTGGTGTAATATTACAATTCTTTAAGAATTCGATGGGTCTCAATCTTAAAGAGTTGAGAGGCATTGTTTATACCATAATATACAAATCTCCTGTTGAGAATATTATTTTAGCATTTTATATTTTATAGGCTTAATGAGAAGTAATTTTATAGCCTACCATATTTATAAAGGCTTGATAATGTATTTATAAAATGTCTATATTACTTAAGGACGACAAGTGACAACAAAAAAGAAGAGTAGTGGTTACTAGAAGTTATAACCACATGAGAAGACATTTGGTGTCGTAGGAAGCATTTCGTGTGTAGTGTAGGTGTGGGAAGTTATTAGATGTTAGGAAAAGTTATTTGTAGAATTTTCTATAAATATTAGTATTGTAAGTTTTGTAAGGGACACAACACACAATTTGGCAAATCGCCTATATTTTCTTTTTTTTTTGGTTTTTTTTAAAATTTCTCTTTTCAGTTCGTAGGAGTAGATTGTAGTCTCTGTAATTGGTTCTCTATCGAAGTTAATAAAATTTTAATTTTATTGCTTTGATTTCATTGTCTGTAATTTTTTCTGGTGAAATTCTGAAACAAGATATAGAACTCGCACGCAATCGCTCGATATTAAAAGAAAATTTCCTTTCGAAGGAGATCAAATTGTTATTTTGGTTAACATTACATAAATGATTCTCGTTATTGAATGATCCTCAAGAAGAACACTTAACATTTGTCGAGGAACCATAAGTGAACGCCAATATTTTTTTCTTGTAATTTTTTATTTATTTTAAGATTTATAAAATCTCTTTCTATTAATTTTTGATCTTTATTTTTTGTCATAATTTTTTGATTTCGTTGGCAATTTTCTTTTCTAGCAAAATCTTAAAATAAGACATGGAATTGCAACAGGACATTGTTGTTAATTCCTTGTCGATCTCGACCATTTTTTTTTTTTTCGTAAACAGTTTGATACTTCTTGTAAAAATCTAAAGAATGGTTCCTTAAGTTAAGATTTACAAGTGTTAAGGTGGACCCACAACAAATACCAAGGTAAAAGTAAAAATGCTTTAGTGCAGTCACAATTACATGTTTGTTGAATCTGAAATTATAGTAAAAAAAAATATAGCTTAAAATTAAAAATAAAAAATATTACTGACTCGTTACCAAAAAAACATAAATTGCAGCAAATAAATTGATGCATATTTCAAAATTGCCTACCTCTTTTAACACTGTAGTTTTGTCTACATTAAAAACATAAAAGGGTAAGTATAATAACATGGAATGAAATTATACAGGTAAATTATTGAAGTGATTAAACGGGTATGTGACGGTACAAAGGAGAAGTCATAAGAGCACTATCAGAGGCAGGAAGAGTGCGTTTTAACCTTTGTACGTGAGTTTTTTTACTTTATTAACAAAATAGTAATTTTTAAATTTTATTTTCAATCTGTATAGAAGAGCTTTTAGCAAATATGGTTTTCAAGGCATTTTTTTATAACACCCCAAATTTCAGAATATTAAGACTTATACATAAAAGTAGGGATTACACTAAGTGCCAAATTATATTTTACATAAAGGATAATATTGTCTTTACCATTATATTCTCTCTCATTACAAAAAAGAACCCCAATTTACATAGAACCAACTATATTGTTCGAGGATCATGATACATATCAAAAGAGAAGGAAAACTCTAATTATCACACACTCCACATGACAAAATGGGAAAAAGGCTTCGTCTTCTCTACGTCCAATTGTTCACCGTCAAGTTTGAAAATTCTCCCTCTTCCCTAGTAATATCTCATCTGTCACACTATAAGAAAATTGGTTTTTCCCAACATTTTTTTACTAGCGTTTTTTAAAATCACTGCTATAAATTATATATAGCAACGGTTATAAAGCGTAACTAAAAAGTAAGTATATAGCAGCGATTTTTTACTAACCCGTTGGGAAATACATTTTTTTTTGTAATGGTTCAATAAAAAACGTTGCTATAAACCAAACCTAATATATTATGCCACCCAAATTAATTCCATATCCCACCCAACCCACCCAAATGCTACTGTAGAACCCTTAAACTCTATCTCGCCAAAAGAAAGCAAGCCCTATCCCACCAAAAGAAAAAAACCCTAGGTCTTCCCTCAAACCCTATCCTGCCATTGTTTCCTAAATCGTTGTTGCTCGCACTTCCTGTTGTTGCTGCTACTATTCCACTTGCTGCACCCCTCCATCACCAGACCCACTCCGCCACCTCTTACATCCACTGCCCTCCGCCGCAACCCCACTTCTACTCTCCCCATTACGAAACCTTCCACCATTAGACTCCACACCACCGACCGCCAACCCACCTTCCAAACCAGCAAGAGTTTCAATCCCACCTCTACAACCACCACCATTACCACCAGGCCCAACCCATCGTCTCCTCCCTCCTCCGCTGCACTGCTGCCCTCAAGTCCTCCCTCCGCCACCACAATGATCCCAATCTCCCCCATTCTCACTCTTTTCGCGACGCTGCTGCTCGCACCATCCAAACCCACTTCAGAGCCTTCTTGGTCCGCAGATCATGAACACTTCGTCAGCTCAAAGACCTCGCTTCCATCAAATCAACTCTCAATACTCTCAAAAAAATCTCATCTTTTGACAATGCCCACCTCGATCCTCAAGATATCTCTTTCAGAATCACGTATTGCTAGGGTTGGTATACTGAAAATCATATTTTTAGTATTTATTTTTATTTTAATAAAATTAGTTTTTTATTTTATGAGAATCTTTATGAGCAATGTATGTGTATCATTTTTTAATATTATGCATGGCTGATATTCTGTATAGTATTTAATCTAGTGTGTAGACTGCGGCTTACACACAAAAGATCAGATTCTAGGTTCTTGCAAAATATAAGTTTTATATTAACAGTTTAGATGGAAATGAACATACCATCGGTACGACTGTAGCACAGAGTTTTAGTTGGCCTGTCTTGGTTACAAGAAACAGATAATAGCATTGTTTATTGTTCCAACTCTCTGTGTTAGTACACTTTGTGTGTATTGAACGAGACATTTGGGATAATTAATTTTATACTGACTATATAAATTAATTCACACCCCAAGGTTATTATGAATAGTGCTTATTCTCTTAATCCTGAAATAATTATTGATTTGTATATATTTAATATTCGTTATTTTGATTTATTAGAGGGTGTGATCTTATATGGGTCCATATCCTCGGTAAGCTGGATGGCTGTTTTATTAATATGACAAATATTAATTATTGACGAAATCCACATCTCGAAAGATCGGGATTGACGATACTCCCTTAAGAAAGCTTATAAATTTTGACTGGGGCAAACTCTATAGATGGAATTGAATATCCATGGGTCAAATAAGTTAAGTGGAAGGGTTTAAAGAATATCAAGATGTCGATTAAATTAAATTGTCAGTAATTAAATTTAATTGACATGTATCAAAAATCTTAATGTGGGGAGAAATAGTAAGCATTTAATAACAGGAGCTTAATGCAAGAAGGTCTTGGGATTATGGGTCAGAGTGCAATTATAATTCTTTAGTGATATGAACTGTGATTCAGTATTTTATGAAAATTGTAGAAATCACTGCTAGTTTTTCATAATTGTAGATACCACTATGAGGTTTGCTTAATTACAAAAATCGCTAATACGTGTCTGTGTTCCACTGGAAGTTTTACTCATAATGACTCCCCAGGTCCCTACTGTAACCCTATAAATATGCGGGTAGGCTGAACTAGTTTCATAACTTGTCTTCCAAGACTAAAGCTGTTTAGGTTCTATCGGTACACATTCTTGATAGATTGTAGCCCATCCTACATTCAAGAATGGCATAAGGGAATACAGTAGAAGATTTAATAGGAGTTTCGACTCGGATTCAAATCGTAGTTGAAGAATCGATCGGTAAAAAGGTATTATTCAAAATTAACTTCGGATGCACGGATTTTATTTTGATCATTCGTCATCAAATGTTTTATCTCGATCCCGTTTCGGTATTTGCCCGTCTAGTTAATTTCTTACCAAAAATTGTTTACAAACATAAAGATTTTGGCAGTCTTGCCTTCAACACGGATTTACTTTTCAAACTCAACTTTATCCAGGTAATAATCATTTATGCATATGCGACTACGTTTCAAGGTATAAACATCTCACAGGGTTTGTTTTTTAGGGAGGTGATCCGATGATTAGGGATGGTAGAAGATCGATTAGCAGAGAAATAATTCGATTTATTGAGTTTCTTGATGGTGACAATTGACGAACCTTCTTTTTGGTTAGCCCCTCTTTTTCTTTCACTCTCTTTAATTCATATGTATTTTATTCATAGTTGTCAAAATCGTACGATTCGCAATTTGAATCGTGCGATTTGATTTGATTCGTGCTTCAATCGATTCGTATCTATATGCTGAATCACGAAATGGCATGAATCGCAGTGTGAATCGATGAATCGCAGAGAGAATCGCTGAATCAAGGGACTCATGCGATTCAGTTTTGCAAAAATGGCGTCGGGTCTAGGTCGGGTTTGTCGGACCTAAAATGAAAAAACTAGTTTTTGGCTCTTTTTTTATGTGATTTTCACTTAATATCAGTTTGAATAGTCGATTAGGGTTGTTTTCTACTGACCTTTCAGATATTCGAAGCATTATCATCACTCAATAGAGGAGAAGAACTGTTCTGTTCTGTTCGGTGCAATTAGGTTTCTAGCATACTGTTCATTTGTTCTCTTCTCACTATTCTGACTGTGGGACCACTTCTTGCTTCAATTTGCGACTACATCAGTGTAGATGCTACATAGTTGCGATTACTTCAATGTAATGCTGTTTACAATACTTGAATTTTTGATGTAGATGCTACATAGTTGGTTCTCATCATTTAGAGACTGAGTATAAAAGGAGCAACACAAGCTGCGAAACTAGAATCAGTTGTGGAATACTTTGATGCTATTAGAAAGACGTAGCAACACAAGGTAGTTTGTTCATTTCAATTAATAACAAATAAATTTCTCCTCTATTTTCCCAGTTTGACTTCCTATGTTAAGACTCAATTAGATACCAAAATGAGATTTAAGTTGAACTCTCCGTGTTCAAGGAAATTTAGCAGTTTCGAACTATTTAGTGGATGCCATTTCTTTCTGAATTTCATGATCAGGGCATTTGAATATGTTCTTTTTGTTTTTTCTTCAGGAAAAAATGGTGGTGATAATCTTTTTGACGAGCTGGATACTGGTAAATTGAATGCTCATTTGAAGGAACTCATACTTGGTCTCACAGCAAAAGTTTTCTGTACATATAATGCATCTATTACTTTGGATGAAATGATATGAGGTGATCTGTGATTTTTCACCCCTTGAAGTTAGTATTTTTTCCTGTGATATATGCATACTATGTTAACAAGCATGGGCTTGATGTCTGGTTTGTCTGACTTTATAATTTTAAAAATAGGGGCATATATAGAGTAGGTGATGCTCCAAATAATAGGCACATTGGCTATATGGATCTTAATTATTTGATGTGCAGTAACACATAGTGGCGATTTGATGTTCCACCTGTTGGAGGCAATACTACCAAGATCATTGTTTTTACAAATAATTTTTGGTAAAAAATTAACTGGACAGGCAAATGCCGAAACGGGCTCCAGATAAAAATTTTAACGTCGAACGATCAAAAATAAACCTGTGTAACCAAAGTTAATTTAGAAGAATACCTCTTGTCGATCTAATCTTCAACTACGACTTGATTTCGAGTTGAAGCTCCAGTCAGATCTTCTACCGTATTTCCTTACACGATCCTTGAACGTAGTGAGGGCTACGATCTTCCGAGAACTCGTACCGACAGAACCCTGATATATTTAAATCTTTGAAAGACAAAAATAATATCTCAATAATGATATATGAGATATGAACTATCTGATATATGATGTATCAATCTCAAACTGGTTCAGCCTACCCGCATATATATAGGGCTACAGTAGGGACCTGGGGAGTAATTATGAGTTAGACTTCTAGTGAAACACAAACACCTACCATCGGTTTCTGCAATTAAAGAAAGACGCATAGCGGTATTTGTAATTATGAAAAACCAGCAGGGATTTCTATAATTTTCATAAAATACTGAATTACAGTTTACATCACTAAAGAACTATAATTGCTCTCTAACCCATAATCTCAAGATCTTCTTGCATTGAGCTCTAGTTATTAAATGCTTACCATTTCTCCCCACGTTAACATTCCCGATACTCGCCAATTAAATTTAATTACTGACAATTTAATTTAATCGACATCTTGATATTATTTAAGCCCTTCCGCTTAACTTATTTGACCGTCGGATAATTAAACCCACCTGTAGGGCTTGGCCCGATCAAAACTTATAAGCATTCTTAAAGGGATATCGTCAATCCCGATCTATCGGGACATAAATTTCGTCAATAATTAATATTTTTCATATAAATAATACCATTATCTAACTTACCGGGAATATAGACCCATACAAGATCGCACCCTCTAATGAATCAAAACAATGAATATTAAATATATGCAAATCAATAATTATTTCAGGATAAAGAGGATAAGCACTATTTATAATAATTTTGAGATGTAAATTAATTTATATAGTTAGTAGTCAGTACTAAATTAATTATCTCAAATGTCCCATTCAATATACACAAAGTGTACTAGCACAGAGAGTCGGAACAGTAGGCGACGCTATTATCTGTTCCCCGTAACCAAGACAGGCCTACTAAAACTCTGTACTACAATCGTATCGATGGTATATCCATTTCTATATAAACTGTGAACATAAAACTTATATTTTACAAAAACATAAAATCTGGTCTTCTGTGTATAAGTCATACTCTACACACTAGATTAGATACTATACAGAATATTGGATATTCATGCATAACACAGAAATGATATACATACATTACTCATAAAGATTCTCATAAAATAAAAAATTAATTTTATTAAAATAAAATTAAATACTAAAAATATAGTTTTCAGTATAACAACCCTAACAATCTCCCACTTATACTCAAAACCATGCTGCCATATATCTGACTCCCATGCCTTTTACATGACTATCAAAAGTTTTAGCCGGTAAGCTCTTTGTAAAGGATCTGCAAAGTTGTCTCTTGATGCAAGCTCAATATCTGACTGAAAATTTGAGTCTGTGTACCCTAAAGGTATTAGACTGTTTATCTAGTAAACCAACATATAATCCTTAGTCATTTTCAGGTACTTGATTATAATCTTTACCGCAGTCGAATGCTCCTACCCTGAGTTAGACTGATATCTGCTAACCATGCCAATGACAAAGCAAATGTCGGGTTTAGTGCAAAGCATAGTATACATGAGGCTTCCTACTGCCGAAGCATAAGGAACCACCTTCATCTTCTCTATCTCATTAGGTGTCTTAGGACACTGGTTCTTGGATAGAGTGATTCCATGCCTGAAAGAGAGAAATCCTTTCTTGGAATTCTGCATGCTAAAATGAGCAAGGATATCATCAATATACTTTTCTTTTGATAAGCCCAACATCCTTTGTTTCCGATCTCACATAAGCTTGATCCCAAGAATGTAACTGGCTTCTCCTAAGTCATTCATATCGAACTGCCCAGATAACCATACTTTAACCGTAGATAATGCCCCCACATCGTTTTCAATGAGAAAGATATCGTCTACATAAAGTACTAAAAAGATCACCACGCTTCTATCATGCTTCTTGTACACACAGGACTCATCCGGACTTTGATCAAAATTATAAGACTTTATAGCTTGATCAAACCGAGTGTTTCAAGACCTCGATGCCTACTTAAGTCCATAAATGGATCTCTTAAGCTTGCAAACATGTGCTCCTGGCCCTTTATAATGAATTCATCTGGTTGTATCATATAGATACACTCGTCAAGACTTCTGTTAAGGAAAGCTGTCTTGATGTCCATTTGTTAGATTTCATAATCGAAATTTACAGCAATAGATAAGAGAATTTGGAAAGACTTAAGCATGGCTACCGGCGAAAAAGTTTTCTCATACTCGATCCCTTCTTTCTGAGTGAACCCTTTAGCAATAAGCTTAGTTTTGAAGGTTTCAACCTCCCCATCTGCTTCTCTCTTCTTCTTATAGATCCACTTGCATCCAATGCATTTTATACCTTTGGGTGGTTCTACAAGTTCGCAGACCTGATTAGAATACATAGATTCTATTTCTGAATTCATAGCCCTTTGCTAAAGATATGCGTCTTTGTCTTTTAGTGCTTCTTTGTAGTTATAGGGATCGGTATCTAGTTCTGTCAAGATCCTGTCATAAGACTCTCCCAAGAACATATACCGATCAGGTTGATGAATAACCCTTCCACTATGATGAGGCACTTCCTGTGTCTGTGTACTAGCAGTAATAGGTTGTGCAGAATCTAAACCCTGTGCATCAGTACCCTATTCTTGATTTGCACCTGTCCTGATAATCCTCCCACTATGACGAGATAATGGAATATTAGTAACTTATGGTTCCTCTTCCATTCTACTGGTAATTTCTCTCAGTTCTTCCAGAACAATTTTGCTATTGGGCCTGTGGTCCATAATATAATTCTCTTCCAAGAATCGGGCATTGGTGCTAACAATGACCTTCTGATCCTTAGGATTATAAAATAGACCACCCTTCATTCCCTTGGGATACCCCACAAAGAAACAGACTTCTGTCATCAGTTCTAACTTACATGCGTTCCCTTTCAGCACATGTGCTAGACACCCCCAAATCTGAATGTGTTTCAGATTAGGCTTATGCTCGGTTCACAATTCTATCGGAGTAGAAGGTACTGACTTAGAAGGTACCATATTCAGAATGTAAGCCGCTGTCTCTAAAACGAGTCCCTAAAATGAATCTGGTAAACCTGAATAACTCATCATTGACCATACCTTTTCCATAAGAGTCCTATTCCTTCTTTTTGCTACACCATTCTGCTGAGGAGTGCCAGGTGCAGTCAATTGGGATGTAATCTCCTCTGATAATAGGTAGTCCTTAAACTCTCCAAAGAGATATTCCCCACCACGGTTAGATCGTAGTGATTTGATACTTTTACCGAGATGCTTTTTTGCCTCTACCTTGAATTCTTTGAATTTCTCAAAGCATTCAGACTTACGGTGCATCAGGTAAATGTATCCATATCTTGAGTAGTCATTAATGAAACTAACGAAGTACTCAAAGCCACCTCTAGTCCAGATTGTCATAGGATAACACACATCATAATGAACCAACTCCAATAATTCTTTAGCTCTATAGCTTTTGGCCAAAAATGGCCTCTTGGTCATCTTACCCTCTAAGCAAGATTCACAGACTGAAAGTGCCTCTACTTCCAATGAACTCAAAGGTCCATCTGCTACCAGTCTATTTATCCTTATTAAATAATATGACCCAAGCGTAAGTGCCAAAGAAACGTTTGGTTCATTAAAGAATGAAACTTTCTCTTATATGGTAAATTAGATGTGTTATTCATTTGAGTTAGTTACAGTGTAGGAGAGATTGGAGTAATAATATAAAGATTATCCACCAATGTACCAGAATAGATTATCCTACACGAAAGTTCCTATCGCCATCATTGATAAGACTCGCATGAAAATCGCAGGAGTGTGGTACGTGGAAGTATAATGGAAACGCTACGGAACTTGGAAGTAATGTGGGACTACGCGGTCAAAATTCGATGGTTTTATCCATACCTATTCTGGTTGGGCCCTTATGTGTTATGTGCCTCGCTCTTTATAATCACTCTTTGTATCCGAACTCGAATGATAAGAAATACAAATGAATAATTCTTAAATTAACTCCTCGAGATCCTAAATTCTAGAAACAATTAAGACCATAAAAAGAAGACTCACCAGTCACAGCACCTTCCCTCTTTCTTCAGATGGCAAGTAGACGACCTAACCATCAACAGCCAGCAGATGGACCTGTAAACGAAGAAACGCTAGGGTTAGCCCAGGTCTTGCGTGAGCTTGCCACCAGTATTAATCATCCTCACATCTGAGATAGGGCATGATTCTTATTAGAACTTAGAAAACAACGAGCCCCTACATTTAAGGGAGGAGCTAAATCGAGAGTAGCCGAAGAATGGCTGAGAGCTGTCAAGAAATTGTTTAACTCCATCGGAGTGCAGACCGATGCCGATCGAGTAGCTCTAGCAGCACACCTACTGGAAGGAAAAGTCAACTACTGGTGGTTTATGATTAACAACACCCAAGATGTAGCAGCTCTGACTTGGAATCAGTTTGAAAAATTATTTTTGCAAAAGTACTTCCCAGCTCCCTTCCGACAGGGACAAGTCAGAGAATTTTTAGAGCTAAAATAAGGATCTATGTCAGTAACCCAGTACGTCAATCGCTTCGAAGAGTTGAACCAATTCGCCGTGACCATAATACTGGATGAAGAATTAAGGGCACAAAAGATCGAGTGGGGTCCCTTTATCTGAACTAGAGTCATCTGCTTACAACTTTTGACTTGCACTCAAGTAGTACAAGCAGCCCTATTGGCTGAAATAGACTTAGCCGATTCTAAAAGGAATTCGAGTCAGAAAAAGGATAGTACTGGTCAAGGAGGACCACTAAGGAACAATAGGAAAATTGTTCCCAAAAAGCCGTACCACTTGGCCGACAGACCAAGGCAAGCAAGGGGTCTACCTACGAAGGTAAGGCTTTGCTATGAATGCGGTCAGCCTAGGCACAAAAAGTCTCAATGTACACAGCTAGGACAGGGGAACTGGGAAAATCAACCACAGCAATGGAAGCAACCGCAACCTCAGCCAGAAAAGCACCAATAACATATCCAAGCTGCTAGGCCTTTTGATGACGATCAGAGGTACGCTCGTATTCGCAACTCGGGGATGTATGTAGTTTAGACTTGTTATATCATTACGAGAAAGTGGATGCTTGTAGGATAAAGCTTTAAGCTAACATGTCACTAGTCAACAACCTCACGACATAGGTATGCAATGTTACATTTGAAAGTTGTTGTGGCAGTCGGTTTAAAGATCTATCAAGACAAAGCAACCATTACTTAAGGTACTAAGCGTATAAGCCCGACCCTGTCCACACCCTCAATCAAGAACGACTCAAATAAACAAGGGCTCAAGTTCGAAGAGAAGTGATGCAAGTAAATCATCCCCAACAATTCACACAATGAAGTATGATGCAAAATATTGAGGACGAAATTTGTTTAAGGGGGGTAGTTTGTAACACCCCAGTACAGACTCTAGTACAAACCCTAGTTGTAACAACCCAATTTATAATGACCAGTGTAGCGATCCAACCCAAACCCTAGCATTAGCGACGGTTAGTTGACAAGATCTTAGGTTATTAAAAGATCGAAACCTTAACTCGGCCCGAAAATCCTAATTCAATCCAAAAATCCTAAAGAGATCAAATGCTTAGAGGCAAAATCCTAATACTCAGAGAAGACTCCTAACATCCTAAATTAAGTAAATAACATGAAATATTAGATTAAAAATAAAAAATTTTGATAATTAGGGTAAAATGACCATTTTGCCCCTAGTATAACAAAAAGTCTTAAAAATCAAAAGTTTGACACATTGACATTCTAAATATGATATTTAAATATAATTATATAACAAAAGACAAAATAACATCAAAAAATGACAAAAATGCCCCTAGTGGCCTGTGAGACCCTGACCCGATTCATTTTGGAATGATTAAGTGTTCGAATTATCTCGGAACCTCCGAAATGTTTTAAGTACACCCTTGGCGAGTGTTCGGGTTTGGTTAAGGCTTGTTTGGCTAGTGTTTGGGCTGAAAAATCAATTTTTACGTGAAAAAACACACTGCCCAGCAGTTCGGTCGACTAGAGGGCTTGGCCTAGTCGACTGAACCGAAAATTTGGAGTTCGATTGACTGGACATGGGGGTTCGGTCGGCTGAACCAAGGCGGTGGGTGTTTTTCATGTTTCCAATAGGCTGTTCAGTCGACTGAACCGGGAGTCCAGTCGACTGAACTGTGAATTTTGGCATTTTTCTATAAATATCAGAGGCTGAGATATTTTGATGGAGCTTTCTTCTAAGCTAAGTTTCGATTTTCTCTGCCTTCTCTCTAAATTTTTTAGAGCCTGGGGCTCGATTTTCAGTAATCTGACTATGGATCCTTCAGGTAAGCGTAGTCTTGTAGGTTGACCCGGTGGTGCCCGAGGTGGCTGATGACAAGACATCTGTTTTGTCTCGATAGGTAGCTTATACCTGTTGTATAAGTTTCATGTTTATTTGTAACATATTATAAATCGTATACTATGATTATGGATGTGTGCATGTTTTAATGTTTTCGAGAGAACCTTGGGTTGGTTATTGTTTTCCGTAGTTTCTTACTACGTTTTTCGTTGTTGGGATTAATGGTTTACAAATGGGATTTTCAAATGGTTTTTGCGTCACATAAACCTTTGTGCTTCGTGGTAGGTTTTGGAACGGCCTAAGCTTCTTTTAAAATAAAAAGAATTTCTTATCCAAAATTTGTACTTTGTTTTAAAAGGCTTAGTTGTGGGGCTGTAACTGTAGTCTTTTGAATACTCTTTTAAATTAATAAACCCTTGGTAGTATGTTTTTACAAAAGTTTTGGCCTTATTTGGTCTTCTAGTTTTAAATCCCTTTTGTTTGGACGCTTTGGTGGTTGTTCTGTGGCTTTTTGCGTGATCCGGAGTTTGGGGCGTGACAACTTGGTATCAGAGCTCTGGGTTCGAATACCTATGAGCTGTGGGAGAAGTGGGTGTGTTACCTTGTGAGGATGTGTGTGTGCTTGGTTGCCTGTGTTTGGACTATGAACATATTGATGTCGTGTATATGTGATCATGGAGGTTGGACCTTAGGATTGATTAGTCTTGCCTTCGGGCATTTGAACTAACAAACTTGGGAGCCTAGTTAGAACCGCGTTTCATGAACATGATTTCTAGCAGGGAATCTAAGTAGGTTATCCAAAGTGACGCGTCATTCTTGTTAGTTCTCCTCAGTATCGATGTTGTGTCTACATGATCGTCGTGACTATGTGCTAGCATGATTATGTGGTATGTGGTAGAAGTAACATGATAGATTGACCTTAGGTTGTCGTGTTTCATGCTTTCTTCATATACGACCTGTACACCCTTAGAGGTGATGAGACTGTGGTTTGGGTCTTGGTTATGCGACTCGGTTGCCATCAGTTGCAGAAGTAGGGTTATGGGTTGAGCGTCAATCGCTTGATATGTTGTGGAACTCATCAGTGAGTTGGATTCAGCCGTGTGAGGTTGGCTTCGGTTGCCATCTGTTAGGTGTTAGTACGAGCAGCGTTTGTTCAGGTGCAGATGAAGCCTAGTTGGTGGCTTGATTATAGTAGATGGCTCTCCTTGAGAGTAGGTTAGTGGATGTTGGAGTTGTGTTACGGTTGACTTTGTGAGTCGAGGTGCTGGGGTGTCGGAGACCCTGGGAAATCAGTCGATGCGATTGGATTAGGGATAATGACAACACTTCGGAGTCTTGGTATACGTGGTTCTAGCCGTGTGATGGATTAGATACGTCATGAGTTATGCTATGTCTTGAGCCGTATACTCGGGACGGGGTATAGTCGGGAACATAGTGGATGGGAGCGTAGAGATCCTTGGCTGAGCGTATGTTGAGATGGCAGAACGTGTAGTTCTGGAGATGTTTCCTGGTAGTCAGGATATCAATGGTGGTCAGCAGGATGTTGTTGATAGTCTGAGTAGTCTGATGACCTTAGACATGGTATACCTTTTGAGGTTTGAAAATTGAGTTCTGAGTGAGTGAGCTCATGGATATGGAAACAAGTATGAATTGCAGTTATGCTGGAAAGAGAACGGGTTATGGCTATATGGGAATGTAAGGGCTCCTGTGATGAGTATCAGTTCTGTGAGATTCCTACGGGAATACAGGTTAGTGGTTTGGTCGATATCCTAGTGATTGGGAGATCGCATTTGGGAACCTTGTGAGGTTCATGTGATTGGCTTAGTGCTAAGATGACGTATCCCGGGTATGGTATGTCTGGAGGTTGTTTGTGTTCCACCTTAGGTTTAGAGATGGGTATGTTGTTCGCCGATGAGAATGAAGTGTGGAGTGATGAGGTTCATCAATGGACCGTGTGGTTTGGCTAGCCTGGGGTGATAGGTGAGAAATCGTAGGGTACGATGCCTGTGATCGATGTGTGCTTTGA
>JAUMHN010315335.1:0-42388 GCA_032360265.1 Heliamphora ciliata
ACTAATGTTGGTAATCTCTCAAAATGCAAGATTTTCGAGTTATTTGAGAAATTTAGGATTTTAAGGAAATAGTAAATATTGATTTGTTTAGAATCTACTGTACCAAAAAGGTTTTCGGTTGGGTATTTGCTTCACTTAAACCTTTATGCCCCGAGGGAGATTTTAACTTAGTTTATTCCTCTTTTTAAAAGTAAAATTCTTAGCCCAAAGCATGTTAAAAGATGTGAAAATTCTTTTAAGTATTAAAGATAAAAAAAATTGGCTTGAAAAAGAATCAAGAGCATGACTGATCGATAGACCTCTCAAGCGGTCTATCGGGCCGTCTTTTGGCACTCTCGGTTCTTTGGTGCAGGTGAGATACCGCTCGAGCGGTTTTCTCACCAATCGAGCAGTCTAGATCTTTTTTCAAAATTTTGATGTTTTTCTTAAAGGTTTGGATCTTATATACCTTGGCCCTAATTTCCTAAACTACTTGTTTTTACATTGATTAAACCCTCGGTTGGGCCCCTTTGAAAGATTTTTTAAACTTGTTGTTTCTTTGGAAAAGAAAAAGAATAATAATAAGAGTGATAATAATAAACTAAACTCAGGCGAGTTTGGGATATGAAGTAGGGTAGTTGTAGTGAGGCATGGATAGAAAGACTAAATGGATTTTAAATTTATTTGTATATATCTAAGATGGGTTCTTCCTTTTCAAATGAGATGCATACTAATGAATTTAATCTTGTGTTGAAGCATGATGACATTGCTTAATAATATGAGAATTATGAGAATTTGCATGTTGAAGTAATGGCGCATAATGTATGAGATATGAAAGACATTTTGAAATACTTGAACGGAATTTGTTTTGACGATAAAGTGGAAAATTTGAAATGTGGAATGTGCATAATGAGGGACTGCGGTCCTGCAGTGAGAGCCCGCGAAGGTTCTTGCATAATGAGGGGCTGCGGTCCTGCGGTGAAAGCCCACGAAGGTTTACATTCAAAGATTAAATGTGAAAAGTAAACACTTGATTTCAGTGAACCGTATGGGTTGACGTGAATTAAGTTAGCCTGGCGAGTCCATGATGAAAGGCCGAAAACTTGCGCAAGATGGGAACCACATGCCCATGGGTTAGTCCCCGAAATGTGGTGTTGTGTCGTGGTGAGTTATAATGCTATCTATTACTCAATGGCTTCGTGTAACCTATTGGGGGAATAGGGAGGGGTTTCTATAAGCTGCACCCGACGCCGGTTCATTATTGTGCTACGATTTTTGTGGTAAACCGAGAAATGAAAATGTGATTTGGTTTTGTGAAAAATTGGGTATTGAGAATAAATGTGAAAGAAAGGAATATGTGGAAAAGGATTTCATGAATGAATAACTTGGTGTGCATGAAAATAAATAACGAATTTATGAAACTTGTATTTTCATTCCGGTTGCACCCATCACACCTCACAAATCATGCTTAGCATAGAGTTAGTCTTTATCTTACGAGCTTCAGCTCATCTATGTATATAAAACCATTTCAGGTTTTGAGGATCCAGGACAATACCAGGGCAGAGGATGCATGTGGGAAAAAGGCTATGAGGAAAGATTTAATAGTTCCATTGTATTTACATTATGATTGTACAGAGAGTGATGTGGACAATTGTAATAATATAAGTGCTGTAAATGAACTCTTGGAAGTTAAAAATTCCGTTTAGCCTTTGTGGCACATATGTATATTGTTAGAATAAATTGTTTTATATATGGTTGCTTAAAAGAAATAAAGTGTTGTTATTAAGAAATTCATCGCTGATAACTTTCATGTGGAATAATTTGGGTTGTGTCCATGGGTTCCCGGGAGTCGGGACGTTACACTTCAAGTCTTTCAGGTCTTTTTCTTTTTTTTTTGGTTTTTCTCGTGCTCCATGGATTTTAGCTTCTTGAATGTGATCTTCATGCTTTATGGCTTCCATTTTGCTTTCTCAATTGTGCTTGTGTCATTAAAGTCCTGTGAACACACTCAATTTGCACAACTAGATGCTTTAGTTTGTTATCATCAAAATAGGTTGAAACCTAGTTAGGCCAACAATCTCTCTCTTTTTGATGATGACAAACAAAGAGCAAAATAAGGTTGCCTTTACAAGACTCCCCCTCACAATATGCATATAACCAAGATTTATAAAATATAATTCAATTAATTCAAGGACTTTGAATTTTCAAGTGATCGACATTTAAGCACAATTTGACCAACGAATGTGGTAAATTGCATTTCTATGATAAAAGTCATTAAGACATACATAAGTAATTTAACACAAAGCCTCCCCCTGTTTAACATATCAAAAGGAATGCAAAAGTTATACATTTTCTTCCAAGTATTCTCCCCCTTTGACATTATCAAAACATTTAAAATATAAGCTCTCACCCTTTTTACATATCAAAAAGATTTAATCATTAAGTGAAGTGTATACGCTCTCTTTTTCTCATATTAAAAGAAATGTTAAAATAATAGTACTTATTTTGTTCAAATATTCTCCTCCTTTTAACATCATCAAAAAGTAGAACCTTAAAAATAAAATTTATTAAAAAATTATTCTCTCACTTTTTGGCATAGCATCATTTGACTGAAAAACAAGATACCACCTGTTAGAAAAATTGATTGTCAAAACAATATTAATTGATATGATACAAATTATTATTCGATATCAAGTTATACCAATTGATAAACTGACACCAATTATTATTCATGGGTAAAAATATAAATAATACCAATTATTAACCATTCTCCCCCATTTTCTAAGAAAACCACTAAAAATTATTATTTTTACACCAATAATGAAGATAATAACTTTGCATGAAAACACTTTTAAGGCATTAAAACAATTCACATTTCAAAGCATGGGTATATAATATACAAATGGCTTCCAAAGTAACTATTTGTGCATAGGTTGAAATCTTGTGCTACAGCTTAAAACTTTTAGAACAACAATGCCATATATATTGGATTTAATAAACTCATGATTTCACGTGCATAATATCTTTCATAATAATACCAATTGAAATAAAAAATATCACTCTATTTCAATTTAACAATTGATGTTCTAGAAAAATATTATGATACCCATATAATTTCAAAAGTATGATTTCGTTCATATCATTTTTATTAACTCAAATCATACCAATTGAAAGGATAGAAAATTTTCTCTTTTACTAATTTAACAATCAATATGCATGAGAAAATTATGATCCATTAAGTATACACATGCAAAAAGTTTTCTCCAAAGAATAGCACATAATACCAATTGTTATGACTTTTTAGAAAATGATATTAAATGTTACTCAAAAAGTCATTTTTATCTAAATTCAAATTTGACAAATTGATATAAATTATGGACACATATATGATCTTATGAAAAAAGATGTATATACATTCTTAATACAGGAAATTCAGTTATGACAAAGAGGATGTGAATATCTAGAGCACATTGTCATTTTATTTTATGAGTATGAAAATTGAGCATTAAAGAATTAAGACATAGTACGAAATAATATTTTTAACAAAGTTATTTATGCTCCAATTTGCATATGTATGACTTTCAAAAATATATTTATTCTCTAAGTCATAGCAGATAAGATTTTCAGCAAAAATATAATGCATGACCTAAGTACAAGAAAAATATTATGATCCATATTAAGAGCACATTGCTATGTTTAATGATCCAAAAAATGATATTTAGCTATTTTTGTGAGACTCTGACCCGTTTTTCTTTTTCGGCGTTTTCGGACACGCGTTATGTGTCTTCGTTGCAGCATGTTTTACTGCATTTGATGCATGATCGGGTTTAGATATGCATGCGAGGTAGGTTCTCGAAGCTGTGGGCCGTTGTGGTGCGAATCTCAAAAATTTTTTAAAAAAAGATATTTTGGAGGCCTATAAATATCTGAAGTTAGATATTTTTATAATGATATTTTCCAAAACATCTCTAGTTAGTTTCTCGTTTTCTCTCTACCTTCTCTCTAAGTTCTCGGGGGCTCGGAGCTCGATTTTCAGTGATCCAACAGCAGATCCTTGCTTTTGGCGTCGTGGGCTACGCAACTATCCGATCATATTTCAATTTCGACGAAGCTCAATTTTGCACGTGGTTCGAGGCAACGAGTTTTAAACTCTTCGAGGTAAGATTCTAAATCCTACTGCTGTATAAGGGTGCTATGGGTAAACGAGTGCGTTTTTACCGGTTAAATCTCAGTAGATCTGATTTTATAAAAAAATTGGTTTTTGGGTTAAAAATGGGTTTTTGTTGGTTCTAGTGGATAGAATCAGGTATCGGGTGTTTCTGTAGTAGCCTTGGTGTTAGGCGTAGGTGCATGTATGTTTGAGGATGTTAAAAGGGAGTTTCGAGGCTTCGATTGGAGGTTTGGAGGTTGAAACCGTAGCTCAGAATCAGTTTCTGGGTAGGTTCAGTCGACTGGACTCATAGGTTTAGTCGACTGGATTTGTGTTCTTGAGGTTCAGTTAACTGGACCTCGAGGGTCAGCCGACTGGACAGTGCTTCTGGGCGTTTTGGCCGTTTCCAGTGGATTTTTCAGTCGACTGGGGGTTGGCTCCAGTCGACTGAATTCTGGGCTATTTTGTTTGTGGTTTTGGGTTGGTTCATTGGTTTTCGATTGGTGTCCTAAGGTATTCGATTAACTTATGGGAATTACTTGATTTAAATACCTGTGGATTCCTTTTGGGGTTTAGTTGGTTGTGTGGTGGTTCGGTGCTTGGGTTTTAGTTTCCAATTGGTGTCCTTTGGTATTCAATTGGTTGATTTATGGGAATTAGTCAATTAAAATACCTTTGGGGGTTCGGTTGGTGGTGTTATGGCTTCGGGGGTCGTGTCGTGGCCTCGGGTGTGCGTTTGAGTGTCGCCCTCGTGGGTGATGTGCATGGTAGATGCGGTTTGTGATGCATGGTTAGGTGCGTGGTTTGATGTTGGGTTGTGTTGGCGCAGGTGAGCGTCGTGGGTCTGTGATGACCGTGTTGGGTGTGTTTGGGCTAGTGGTGGTCGTGTGGGTTGTTCCCGTGAGTGGATACCGATTTTGACGGGTGGTGTTGTGACGTGGTTTTATTTGGTTACGTGTATATTTATAACTGTTTATTTATGCACGGAATACGTAACTGGATTACATGGTTGTGATATCAATCGTTATGTGTAACATGGTTTGTGCTTTAAAACCTAGAGTTTTATAAGTATGTGACGTGGTTTGTGGAACGTCGTGTTGATACATGGTTATATGCTTTAAATCCTTATTTAGGTTGCATATGTGTACGAAATGGATTAGTTGAATCTGTGATCTGGTAGATATAAATCCTGGTTGATGTTGCATGTGTGCGTGTGTGGGTGAACGAGACAGGCTGCGAAAGTCGATGTCAGAGACAGGCTGCGAAAGCCGATGTCTGAGGTAGGCTGCGAAAGCCGGTGCGTGCGATATCTGACGGATTGAAATGAGATCCTGATGAGGCACTGGTGTGGATGTGTGTGCGATATCTGAAGGCTGAAACGAGGTCCTGAAGAAGCGCGTGTTCATGGATTGCATGTATTGCACTTTGGGACGGATAGACTAATTTTTCTAAAAACTGTATTATCGGCCTACGAGAGTCAAAATACTGTATTAACGGCCTACGGGAGTCGTAATACTTGAATCGTTTTCAGGGCTCTGATGAGTCGACAAATGGTTTTTATCCTCGCTTTCCCTTGCATGTGAAAATGGTTTTTTGGCTCTGGTGAGTCGTGATCTAAAACGATTTTCAAATTGTTTTTAATGGCTTGAAAGATAGTCGAAAACTGCACTTCGTTTACCAAGCATGTTTAGCTTATACTTCTTATGTCGTTTAGAATCTGCTGAGTCTTGGCTCACTGTGTGAGCTTTGCTTTTTTTTCAGGTACCAGTCACGGAGGTTGATCTATAGGTGCTGAAGAGGTGGAAGAGCTGTTGTTTTCCTTTTTGTTAGTTTTGTTACATATATGTTATAACATGTTTTACGGGCGTTAGAGCCATGTAATGTTGCCGTTTGGCGTTTATTTACAATGCATGTATAGTTTAAATTGAGAGTATATTCTCGGGTTGGGTATGGTTATTTATGGTTATCTTGTATGGTTATTTATGGGTGTTTCACGTGGCTCAGAGTTTGGGGCGTGATAACTTGGTATCAGAGCTTTGGGTTCGAATACCCATGAACCGTGGGAAGAGGTTGCATCACCGTGTGAGGTTGATTGCGTTTGCTTGACTGCATGTGTTTAGATGTTTTGATAACATGAACGTGATAGCATGCGAGTCATACGTGAATGATGTGTATATGTGAGCATGGGGTTTGAATCTTAGGAGTGATAGTCTTGCCTTTGGGCGTTTGGATTAATAAACTTAGGAACCAAGTTAGGAATGTGTTTAGTTGACGTGATTTCTAGCAGGAAATCTGAGTAGGTTATCCAAATTGACGTGTCATTCTTATTGGTTCTCCTCAGTATATGTGGAGTTGTTTAGCATGAACCTACATGGCTACGTGATAGCATGCTAACTGTTTAGCATTTATGTTCATGCGATGTCTTACGTCTTATACATTATTTTTTTTTTCATGTAGACATGATGTCGGCGAGGAGAGGACGAGGCCATGGTCGTGGTCGTGTTGGCCAAGGGGATGTTCCTATCCCTGATGTTGGGGATGCTAATGCTCCCCAGGGACCGATGGACGCGGCGGAGCTGTTGCGTGTGCTGGTTGGTTCTATCCAGCAGCTAGTTGCTAGGGGTGAGCTTGTTAGGGAGAGGGTACCTGTGGCGAGGGCTACAGTTGCGATGCAAGAGTTCAGGCGCATGGATCCGCCTACCTTTGCAGGAGATCCTGATCCTCTTCTGGCTACAGAGTGGTTGGAGTTGATGACTCGGATCCTTGACACATTACAGATTGTGGAGGATGAGTTGCGAGTTTCTTTTGCTACCTTTCAGCTGAGAGGTGATGCTCATCAGTGGTGGAGGTATGCCAGGACTACAGTGGAGGCCACATGGGCAACTTTTACACGAGTCTTTCTGGAGAGATATTTCCCAGCATCGAGGTGGGACTTGTGTAGGGAGGAGTTCTATTCTCCTACCCAGGGGACCATGGACATCATGCAGTACGAGGCCAGGTTCACGAGCTTATCTCGGTTTGCACCGGAGGTGGAGTGCACAGATGACTTACTTTCGATGAGGTTTGAGCAGGGCTTGAGGCCGGCGATCAAGGAGCGAGTGCATGTGATGGGATATCGTGTGTTTAGACAACTGGTGGAGGCGGCAGCGAGGGTTGAGAATGCTTTGGCTGAGACTCGAGCTTCGAGGGAGGCCAGGACATCACAGGGCAGTACAGAGGTGCAGACAGGTGGACGCTCCAGTAAGAGGCAGAAGTCCTCTGGTCTTAGCTTTTATCCATCTGGATCACAGCAGTTTTCAGCACCATCACCATCTGTGGCTTCGTCTGGGAGACCAGAGCAGAGGGAGTTGACCTATTATCGATGCAGATAGCCGGGGCATCGTGCGACGGATTGTTTACAGCCGAGACCATCCCAGAGTTTGGCTCTAGTGCAGCCGCAGGGGAGGGACCCATCAGTTTGCTATAAGTGTGGACAGTCTTGACATATTCGTAGGAATTGTCCCCAGAGAGGCAGTGCACCGAGCAGGGAGGACACACCAGTGAGTTCATATGCGCAGGGTCGACAGCAGCCTTCCGCAGTACAAACTTCCCGTATGGCAGGTGGGAGCTCATCAGTTCAGTCTGTGCGGCAGTCGACAGTGCCGAGTCATGGCGGACAGGACAGGGTGGGGTTGCCCCAAGTGTATTCTCTTGTAGCTCGCGGTTCATCTAGGGCTTCAGTCGTGCCAGAGGATGCTGATTTACCTTCAGCGAGCAGAGGTACTTTCTGAGTCTGTAGGTTACGGGTCAGATTCTGCATTGCATCTGTTTGGGGTTGGTTATGGATCCCGTGGATGGTGTGCTGTGTTGAGGCAGTGGTTGGTGAGGATGCGAGGTTGGGATGGGTTGTAGATCCCGAGTCTTTGAGATAGTTGGCCATTGTCTAAGATGGCTGACCCTGTTTGACTATATCCTAGGAATGGTTTGGCTGACCATCTCGTATTACGTGTTGGTTGCTATCGACGGCTTGTTGTTTTCGCTTTGAGTTGAATTTTGAGGGCAAAATTCCTTTAAGGGGGTAGAGTTGTGAGTCCTTGATCCGTTTTCCTTTTTCGGCGTTTTCGGACGCGCATTATGTGTTTTCGTTATAGCATGTTTTACTGCTTTTGATGCATGATTGGGCTTAGATATGCATGCGGGGTAGGTTCCCAGGGCTGTGGGCCGTTGTGGCGTGAATCTCGAAAATTTTCAAAAACAAGATATTTTGGAGCCCGATAAATATCTGAAGTTAGATATTTTTATAAAGATATTTTTCAAAACTTCTCCAGTTAGTTTTTCGTTTTCTCTCTACCATCTCTCTAAGTTCTCGAGGGCCCAGGGCTCAATTTTTAGCGATCCAACAGCGGATCCTTGCTTTTGGCGTCGTGGGCTACGCAACTATCCGATTAGATTTCAATTTCGACGAAGCTCAATTTTGTACGTGATTCGAGGCGACGAGTTTTAAACTCTTCGAGGTAGGATTCTAAACCTTACTGCGGTATAAGGGTGCTGTGGGTAAACGTGTGCATTTTTATCCGTTAAATCTCAGTAGATCTGATTTTATATCAAAGTTGGTTTTTGGGTTAAAAATGGGATTTTGTTGGTTCTGGTGGATAGAATCGGGTATCGGGTGTTTCTGTAGTAGCCTTGGTGTTAGGCGTAGGTGTGTGTATGTTTGAAGATGTTAAAAGGGAGTTTCGAGGAAACTGTAGCTTGAAATCAGTTTCTGGATAGGTTCAGTCGACTGGACTCATAGGTTCAGTCGACTGGACCTCGAGGGTCAGTCGAATGGACAGTGCTTCTGGGCATTTTGGCCGTTTCCAATGGATTTTTCAGTCGACTGGGGGTTGGGTCCAGTCGACTGAATTCTAGGCTATTTTATTGGTGGTTTTGGGTTGGTTCCTTGGTTTCCGATTGGTGTCCTAAGGTATTCGATTGATTAACTTATGGGAATTACTTGATTTAAATACCTGTGGATTCCTTTTGGGGTTTGGTTGGTTGTGTGGTGGTTCGATGCTTGGGTTTTAGTTTCCAATTGGTGTCCTTTAGTATTCAATTGATTGATTTACGGAAATTAGTCAATTAAAATACCTTTGGGTCCCTTTGGGGGTTCGGTTGGTGGTGTTATGGCTTTGGGGGTTGTGTCGTGGCCTCGGGTGTTCGTTTGAGTGTCGCCCTCATGGCTGATGTGCATGGTAGATGCGGTTTGTGATGCACGGTTAGGTGCATGGTTTGATGTTTGGTTGTGTTGGCGCAGGTGTGCGTCGTGGGTCTGTGATGACCATGTTGGGTGTGTTTGGGCTAGTGGTGGTCATGTGGGTTGTTCCCGTGAGTGGATATCGATTTTAACGGGTGGTGTCGTGATGTGGTTTTATATGGTTACGTGCATATTTATAGCCGTTTATTTATGTACGAAATACGTAAGTGGATTACGTGGTTGTGATATCAATCGTTATGTGTAACATGGTTTATGCTTTAAAATCTAGAGTTTTATAGGCATGTGACGTGGTTTGTAGAACGTCGTGTTGATACATGGTTATATGCTTTAAATCCTTATTTAGGTTGCATATGTGTATGAAATGGATTAGTTGAATCTGTGATCCGGTAGATGTAAATCCTGATTGATGTTGCATGTGTGCGTGTGTGGGTGAATGAGACAGGCTGCGAAAGTCGATGTCTGAGACAGGCTGCGAAAGCCGATGTCTGAGGTAGGCTACGAAAGCCAGTGTGTGCCATATCTGACGGATTGAAACGAGATCCTGATGAGGCACGGGTGTGGGTGTGTGTGCGATATCTGATGGCTGAAACGAGGTCCTAAAGAAGCATGTGTTCATGGATTGCATGTATTGCATTTTGGGACGGGTAGACCAATTTTCTTAAAAACTGTATTATCGGCTTATGGGAGTCAAAATACTGTATTAACGACCTACGGGAGTCGTAATACTTGAATCGTTTTCAAGGCTCTGATGAGTCGACAAATGGTTTTTATCCTCGCTTTCCCTTGCATGTGAAAATCGTTTTCTGGCTCTGGTGAGTCGTGATCTAAAACGATTTTCAAATTGTTTTACTGGCTTGAAAGATAGTCGAAAACTGCCCTTCGTTTACCGAGCATATTTAGCTTATACTGCTTATGTCATTTAGAATCTGCTGAGCCTTGGCTCACAGTGTGGGATTTGCTTTTCTTCTGGTACCGGTCACGGAGGTTCATCTACAGGTGCTGAAGAGGTGGAAGAGCTGTAGTCTTCCTTTTTGCTAGTTTTGTTACATGTATGTTATAACATATTTTACGGGCGTTGGAGCCGTGTAATGTTGCCGTTTGGCGTTTATATACAATGCATGTATGGTTAATTTGAGAGTATATTCTCGGGTTTGGTATCTTGTATGGTTGTTTATGGGTGTTTTACGTGGCCCGGAGTTTGGGGCGTGACAATTTTAAACGCAATGAGTCATTTTTCATAATAAAAGAGGTACAAAAGTACATATGAAAGATTATACCATTTGAGTTTCCATTGATCACTTTGTCAAGTCCCAAACAATACTCCATTTTAAATCTTGACTTGACATCCCATACGTGTTTTGGGCTTCCACTTATTATGATTTACTTGATTGCTCGAGCGAAAGCATCCAAGCACATACAATACAGATTTAAGTGGGATCTTTTGGTACCCATACCTTCTTGGCTCTATTAAGGTTAGTACTCAGATCATAATTTATTTTCCAAATGATGTTTTTATCAATACCTCATTTTTCTCTATAAGGGCAATTATACCTAATATGACCATTTTTCATACAATATAAACAAGTAGTTTTGGCATGATTATTTTTAGAACAAGTATTACTTGAAGAAGCCTCTAAGTTTTTAATTTTTCTCTTTAACTTTATAATCTCATTTTTTCTATGAGAGGATTTTTTTTCTTTTAAGTTGATCTCTTAAATAATTATTTTCTTCTTCAATAGTGAAAATTTTAATTTTATGATCTTTTTTGAAAATCTGATAAGATGATTTTAACTCAATGGGTTCTTTTGAAAGATTTTTAATTTTCATTTTTAAAGAAGTATTTTTCTTGCCTAACTTCAAAAAATATATATGTAAATCATAAAACTCCTTTTTAAGTTCCTCATATGTAGGCAATGATTTATCACGTGATTCATCACTACTAGAATTTAATTTATTTGAAGTACTTGTAGTTTTAGAATTTATCTCACCAATGCTATGAGCCATATAGCAAAGATTTAGCTCCTTATTGCGTGAATCCTCATTGAAAGTGCTTGAGTTAAGTTGATCCCAGATTATAGCCTTCATAGCTTTCTTCTTCATCTTTTTGAAATCTTTCTTTCTTGATTCCTTTTCACTTGAATCACTTTTGTACTTCTTTAAGCCTTGGAATTTCTTTGCACACTTTTTGTCCTTTCTTAGAAATTTTCCAAGCTTTCTTGTGTTGAGCCTCATAATACGATCTTTATCCTTTTCATCAATAGAGTTCTCATTTGATGCTTTGAATACAACTATCTTCCCTTTGTTGAGGTCAATTTCTTTATCATTGATTTCCATCTCATAGGTAAGGAGTGACCCGATGAGTTCATCCAAGGTCATCTTCTTCAAGTCTCTAGCTTCCGTAATGGCTGTAGCTTTAACTTCCCATACTGGTGGCAAACCCCTAAGCACTTTTCTCAATAATTCATAGGAGGGATAAGTCTTTTCAAGAGCATGTAAAGAATTGATGATATACATAAATCGAGTATACATTTCAGAAATTGATTCATGAGTATGCATCTTAAAAGACTCATATTCACTTGTTAATCGATCTATTCTAGAATCTCTAACATCATCAGTTCCTTAGTATGAGATTTCAAGCTTTTTTCAAATTTCTGGAGCACTTATGCAAGACATAATTTTATTATACTCATTTGCATTTAAAGCGCAATATAAAGCATTAATAGCACTTGAATTAATTTGCAAAAATTTCATATCATTATCATTTAATTCATGGTTAAGTTTAGAAACTTTATTTCCATCAACAATTTTCATGGGAACATAAATCGCATTTTTGTACAACTTGCCAAGCATGCCAATTCATATTTTAAATAAAAATTTTCATGCGTTGGTTTCAAAAAGTATAATGCATGCCACAAAATAAAGGAGGTCGTGTGGACGATTGTCCCTCACCCAAAGGAGATGCACTGATTTGAGCCATAGATCTTTTCACAAAACCTTTTTAAGAAAAATGTGATCCGCTCTTGATACCAATTGATGGTGTAGGTGCAATCTCAAGAGGGGGTGAATTGGGTATTTAAAATATTTATGCCAATATTGACCTAATTAAACATGCAATCCCAAACGTCCACAAGTATTCTCTAACAAACAAATTCAAGTAGATATAGAATTTGTAACAACCTGGTACAGACCGTAGTTGTGATAACTCAATTAATAATGACCCGTGTAAAGACCATGCTCGTACCCTAGTGTTAGTGACGGATAGTCCACGAGATCATAAAACACAGAAGAAGTTCAGAGCCCTAACTCGAATGAAAAACCCTAAGGTCGGTCCAAAAACCCTAAAAAGGTCCAAAACTTAGACAACAAAACCTTAGCACCTAGAGAGTCTCCTAACATTCTAAATAAAATAAATATAACGAAATAATAAATTAAAAATCAAAAATCCACATAAATAGGGTAAAATAACCGTTTTGCCCCTAGTACAGCAAAATATCTTAAAAATCTAAATTTTGACATATGGATACCCTAAATCAAGAATTTAAGTACAATTAAGTAGCAAAGAAAAAAATAACATCAAAAATGACAAAAATGCCCCTAGTGGCTGACCACCTTGAGAAGAGTGCCAAAAAATGACTTTTTGCTCTTTTTTTAGCTTAAAATGATGAGAAATGTCTTAAATTAAGCATTATGATGATCCAATACTTGTTGAACAAGTAATATGCATAATAATATAGTGTTATAGGTCAACAAAAGCAAACACATCATTATTGAAGTTCAAACACAACAAAATAAGTTAAAAAGTCACATATTGCCAAAATAGTTTAATTTGACTTAAAAGACTACATCTATTTAATCAATTGCTATGGAAACTATGATAATACATGAGAATACTATATTTATCATAAACATACTAAAATAAAATGTCTCAGTAGGACAAGACACCAAAAAGATACATCAAATTAACTTTTAATACATTTTCTGCACAAAAATGGCACACAAACCAATGCAAAACCCCTTGATTGATGTGGGGTCAAGTTTTTGTCCCCCAAACAGTCCCCTAGCTATATTTATCTTCCCCATGTCTGAATGTTAGCCCACAAAAGTTGAATTAATTCAAATCATCCCACATCTCATTAATTAAAATGAAGAAAAAGTCTTTTTTCTAGTACCTTATGTCCCCCTCTTGTCCCCTAGCCTTGCCTATATAAACCAAGCCAAACACCCTCTTCTTCCCTTCATATTTTCATGCAAGTGAGGGAGAGAAATCAGACCTCTTTTCTCTAGAGTGTAAAGGTGAGTTTGAGGGAGCAAAATGAAGAAAAAGGAAAGAAACAAGGAGAGGAGTTTTTCTAAAGCTAAGTCTGTTCATCCTATCATCCCTTGAGCCTCTAAATAAGTAAGTAAAACCTCTAAACCTTATATCTAATATCTCTCAAAATATTCCTCAACTCATCTCTTTAAACACCTTAAAAATAAAAAATCAAAAACAAACCGAAAAGGCGTCGTAGTTGAGAAATAGGGACTGTTGTGTTGTTGAATAATATGAGATGAGTTTGTGTGTTCTTATTTTTGAGTTTGTTGACCTAGAAGTGTGATGGAGACTTGATATTAATGTCTAAAACACAACTACGCAAAGAAATGGAACAAAAACTTGACATGACATAAGTAGAAGACTTGA
Organism: Heliamphora ciliata; assembly: GCA_032360265.1. Lineage (NCBI taxonomy): Eukaryota > Viridiplantae > Streptophyta > Magnoliopsida > Ericales > Sarraceniaceae > Heliamphora > Heliamphora ciliata. Next base: position 14,044 of record JAUMHN010315335.1, read on the forward strand.
ACCCTAAGATACTTGATTTTTTAGAACATAGATGTTTTTGCCCTGAATTTTGGAACGCCATAACTTAATGTAGAAAATTGATCTAAGCATGTTCCTTATGTTTAGATTTATCTTTTTATGTTTTCTTTCATCCAAAGTTGGCTTCAACTCATTTTCATAAGTAGAACTCGAGATATTGTAATTTTACCAAAGTGTGTCATTTTCCGACCAGTCAACACTACCGACTTGGAAACCCTATTTTAAAATAAGATACGTACTTTTGTCAAAACATGAAAGTTATAGATAACATGTATATATATCTACCCACCAACAATGAGAACAAAATAGTGAGTTTTGATAGGTGAAAATCCCTTTGAAAATCTCTCATGAGTTTCAGCCCTCAAGGGACACTTCTGTCACATATGTTTGTGTAGCCCAAAACTCCTACTTTTAGTGACCTATTCCAAACATGGTAGACATGAACATTGTGGCTAACATATTGACGTATTGTTTTCCCAAAACTCAGACCTTAAAGCCTCGGGATGATACCCCAAAACCGTTTCAAACCCTCTGTCCAAAACCGGCTCTGCTGAGTTTTGGCGGCTGACAGAACCTATTTTCTAAAATGGCCAAAAAGTCTAACTTGTTTCAAACAACTACCCTTAGATCTAAATATGAAACTTGTAGGGGACTTGTTGAAATAGAACATACTAAAAAATGGGCTCATTTGGACTTGATATGATACCCCAAAGCCGAGACCAACAGAAGCATGTCTTTGGTGAAATCTTGAGAAACGTACTTAACCATTTTTACTCAAAATGTTTTGTTCACCCTTTTGCCTTAGGTTTTGGCCTAGGTGTTAAACATGCAAGTTGTAGAAAATATTTTTATCTAAATGATGTAAAAATTATAGCTTGATTCCAAGTCTAGATACCCCAAAACCTTGTCGGCTCTTTTAATTTAATACTTGATTTTTGGCCTTAAAAGTCGTTAGGTGTGAATTGAGTACCCTTTGCCATGAGACCCGAGTTTTATATGATGAATGATTTGGATTAGTTTATTAGTGTTTTAAGTGAATGTTTGATGATTTAGAGCTCATGCTATCATTTTGAATTATTTCTTGAGAATTGTAACTTGTACTTCACATACTTGTACCTTATACTTTGCGAATTGTACCATGAACCTTGCCATGCTAGTTGATGCCATGCTATAACTTGTTGCATTTGAGATCGATGGTACACATTATGAGAATTGTCACTTGCATCCTGGCATATTGGAGTCTATCTGTGCAAAATGTCGTTCGGATGGGCTGTATTGAGATTGTCGTTCTTGGTTCTAAATCTAGGGCGTCCCTGGTTGCCATTTTCGTAAATGTTTTGGGATATATTCTCCTTGTACACCCTGGGTATATTCCCGGTGTTTGAAATGATTTATCATGAATACTGTTAGGCACCATGAGTTCGTTACTAGAACTTTTGGTTTTGATGTCTCTTTGATTTCGTCGCTCCTTGAGTTATGATACGGCAAACTTGGGTAAATTCAGAGAGAGCCTAATTTGGCAGACCTAATCCCACTGTGGTGGTAATTTTGGAGAGAGCTCAATTATGGCGGACCTAAACCCCATTGCCACAATGTTTCAAAGGGTAAATTCAGAGAGAGCCTAATTCGGCGGACTTAATCCCACTATGGTGGTAATTTCGGAGAGAGCTCAATTATGGCGGTCCTAAATCCATCATCTTGGTACTTTGTATAATGTGAATTGTCTCTTGAATTTTTTTGATTATCTCTTAGACTTTGAGTTGACACCAAACGAGCATCCTGGTTCTTAAGGTGGGATTATTACTTTGATTATTTTGGGCGGCCCGGATAAGGATGGATGATTATTTTGGGTGGCCCGGATAAAGATAGATGATTATTTTGGTTGGCCCGGATAAGGATGGGTGATTGGTTTGCCTACCTCCACGCTGTTGCCATTAAGTAAAACAGCTGTGGCATAAAGCCCGACGAAGAATTTACTATTCGCAACGAGGCGAGGATATGTTTGGTGAACAAGTCCCATCAAGTCTACTCTGGTGATTCCCTGTGTAGAATCCCTGTTATAATCTGGGTGCATATTGGGTTGGACATCTGTATTACATACACGGAATCTCATATGCACATGTTTATTGACTTATCTGCTATCCTGTCATAAAATTGTCTGTCTCCTTGACTATAAACTGTACTGGTGTTATATGGTATGTGTTGTGGTGAATTTTGTTCCGTGAGATTAGTTAAAAGGTTAGAGTGTTTTGCTTGTTAGTCTTGGCTCATGGCATTCGTGCCACATGTGAGGAGGAAGTTCTTGGAGGAAGTCATCCTCGAGGGAGAAAAAGAGTTGGAAGAACAAGGTGACTTCCAAGAGCACGTGGATCCCGCTGATACATTCTGAGGAGTCGAGACCTTTGCTGTTGTTCTTATATTCAGTTCTCTTGTGCTTAGTGTAATTTTTTAAAATTTTTTGGTAATATTGTAATAGCTAAGTACTTTGAATGGTTCAAAACTCCTTTATGATATAATAACTAATGTATGTAAATATGAATGAATGGCTAGAATACTCATTTATTTATATTTATGTATATCCCAACGTTCCCGAAGGATGGGACGTCACAGAATTTAAAGTGCGGAATTAAAGAGATAGAGTTTGGGAGATACGACACCATGATTTACAAGGTTTGGCCCACCGGTCTACGTCCTTGCCTTAAGCCAACCGCTATGAGGATTCCACTAAACACTCCTTCAGTAGGCAGAGCAGCCTCTCTCCTTAGTCTAGGCGGAGTAGCCTCTCTTGAGGATGTCCCCTCCTCAAGTACATACTCTTTATAGGCGGAGTTCTCTCTCTCCTTCAATAACGGGAGTGGCCTTTCTTGAGAATCACCTACTCAAGTTACAACAAAAATAACAAGAAATCCAAATAGGATTATACAATGAATAAACTCCTTCAGCGAGCAAATGAATACAAATAAAGCACACTAATATTCACTCCAAAGGATATATAAGTGAGAAGATCAATGGAGGAATTCTAAGGTTTTCTCTCAAAAATGATTCATAAAAATGAATAATTTGAAGCACAAACTTGATGTATATGAGAGAGTATGATGGAGGGCTTTGCTATATCTTTTTCAAGGCTTAAGGGGTCTATTTATAGGCCAAACACATGAACTAGTCGTTGGGCTAAATGTGGTAATGGTCAAACTAGCCATTGCAACTAAAAATATTCAAATTATAGCATGTTCAGTCGACTAGAGTTGACCATTCAGTCGACTGGATGAGCCTTCAGCCGACTGGATCGCGACTGCTCAATTTGCCTAACTTCAAATGACCGTAACTCCTTCATCTGGACTCCAAATAGGGTCATTCTTGTGATCAAATTGAAGCCCCAGAAATCTACTTTCCAATGGTTTAAACCTCATAGAAAAATAAATTTTGTACAAAAAGTTGTGACCACAAAAAAAAAGGTATGTCAATTTTCTTCACACACTTTTTTGTATATTTTTGGCCGAACTTCTTTTGAAACATTTTAAAACACATTTTATACTTTGAAAATGATTTTTCATAAAATATTAAGCACCTAGGATCAAATTAAGGTCTCCTATAAGCTTTCACACATATAACCAATGGGGTAAAAAATGGCGAAAGAATCGGGTAAAAAACATGCCTTGTGGAAGGGAGGAGTTGGTTTTCCATGGGGTTGCAACATATCAGAAATAAACAAAAAACCTAGGTCTAGGTTCTTTTGTTCTAAAATACACCATATAATAAAGATATGCATATAGGAAACATTGCCAAACTTTCCCATCTGAGACAAGAAAATGTGATTATTTTGTGATGAAGTATCCTCATCTCAGGCTTGAGAGAGTTTGCTTCAAGAGATTTTGATGGGTCAATCTCATTAACCTTAAAGATTTGACAAATGGCATCTTGAAATGAAAAACCTTCGATGTCAATGGAGCGTTTGTTACAAGGTACAAAAATATCTCCTTTAAGAATGCAAAAAATTTCATTGAGAATGGAGGGGGTCAAATGAATCTCAGTACCATTCACCCAGGTGGTGATGGTAGTGCTTGGAATCGAGGAGACGTGAATGTGAGTATAAAAAAGTTTAACTAAAGTGGGATAGTGTGGGTCTCTAGAGTGCAATAGTCTCCCCCACCTGAAACTTGAAAATAGATCTTTGAACTGCATTTCAATGGAATCAAAGAATGTAAAATCCACAGAGCGGCCAGGAATAACTTTTTGATTAACAAAGAAAGAGAATTAAAGTTGTGAAATTTAGGGGATTTGAAACTTACACCCTCTGTCATCGCGACCTCTGTTGTCACCGTCGCCATCGTCTTCATCTTCTTTGAAGTCCTAGGGTTCAAAGGTCCAGCATCTACGATGCATTTGGCACCTTTACCTATCATTTTTGAAGGCATTGTGATCGAATAAGGGTAGATTTGAAGAAAGAAGAGGAGATCGAGTAGACATGACTTTTTAAATGGAGAAAAACCACGGGGACGAATAGTCATGAGAGAGAGAGAGAGAAACGACGCAACTGGTGGGTCTAGTGCCTCTTATATAGGCATAAAGTTATGTGTCGACACAAATGTCAGTTGGGTCGACACTTTTCTTCGCGAGTCTAGGTATCCAAGACAAAAAATTGTGTCGACACTTTTTCAGATAGTGTCGACACTTTCGACTGTTTGAGTCAACACGATTAAGCTTTGGGTCAACCCAAATTTATCGAGAGTCAGACAACGAATTTGAGTCGACACTATATAGAAAGGTGTCGACACTTTTTCCCGTAGTGCCACTTCTATATAGCTTGAGTCAACTCAACCAGACATGTATCAACACTTTTTTAAGTGGTATCAACACTTTTCACACATCAATGAAGAATATCAAAAAGCATTGAAATGAATTGAAAAGACATTGTTAGTATAGCATATTAATCATGAATTAGGAGCACATAACATACCAAGATCTCTTCTAATATGGCATATTCTTTCTTCATTTAAGGGTTTTGTGAATATGTCAGCTAGTTGGTAATTTGTGCCTATGAATTCAAGTTCGATATTACCTTTTTGCACATGATCTCTTATAAAATGATGTGTAATCTCAATATGCTTGGTTCTAGAGTGCTGTATTGGGTTCTTGGATATGCTAATTGCACTTGTGTTATCACATTTTATAGGGATATGATTTAAACAAAAATCATAGTCTTTTAGGTGTTTCGTCCAAAGAACTTGTACGTAATAGCTACCAGCTGCTATGTACTCATCCTCGACTGTAGACAAGGCTACTGAGTTCAGTTTCTTGCTAAACCAAGAGGTTAGTGAGTGTCCTAGAAATTGACAAGTTCTACTTGTACTTTTCCTATCTACTTTACATCTGGTAAAATCAGTATCTGAATAGTCAAACAACTCAAAGACTATTCCTCTAGGATAGAATAATCTTTGGTTTTGTGTGCATAAGAGATATCTAAAGATGTGCTTAACATCGGTCACATGTGATTTTTTATGATTTGATTAAAATCTTGAACACATACATACACTAAACAATATATCAGGATGGCTAGCAGTTAAATATAATAGAGATGTAATCATCCCTTTTTATTACTTTTCATCTACTACTATACCATCTTCGTTCTTGTTGAGCTTTGTTGTAGGACACATCCGAGTTTCTATAGGTTTTGCTTTCAACATGTCATACCTCTTCAATATGTCCCGTGTGTACTTAGCTTGATTGATGTAGATTCTTTCTTGAGTTTGTTTGATTTGAAATCTAAGGAAGTAGCTGAGCTCACCCATCATACTTATCTCGAATTCTCCCTGCATACACATAGCAAATTCCTTGCAAAGAGATTCATTAGTTGCACCAAAAATAATATCATATACATAAATTTGGACAACTAGCGTATCATTTTCTTGAGACTTGATGAAAAGAGTGGTATCAATTTTTTCTCTTATAAACTCATTTTTAATCAAGAATTTGCTTAGTCTTTCATACCACGCTCTAGGTACTTGCTTTAAACCATATAGAGCCTTGGTATGTTTATAAACATGGTTTGGAAAATCTGAATTTTCAAAGCCAGGAGGTTGTTTTATAAAAACTTCCTCCAAGATAAATTCATTTAAAAAGGCACTCTTAACATCCATTTAATAGAGTTTGAAAATTTTAAAGCAAGCAAAAGCAAGCAACATCCTAATGGCTTCAAACCTAGTCACAAGAAAAAAGTCTTATCAAAATCGATGCCTTCTTCTTGATTGTAATCTTGGGCTAACAATCGAGCTTTGTTCCTAAGTACTACTCCATTCTCATCCATTTTGTTTCTAAAAACCCATTTTGTATCGATGATAGTGTTTTTTAGGTCTTGAGACTAAAGTCCAAATCTTGTTTCTTTTAAATTGATTAAGCTCTTCTTGCATAACCAAGGTCCGAAACTCATCGTTTTCGACTTTCTCAAAATATTTTGGTTCAATCTATGAAAGAAATGCTAGATTACCATAAATATTATGTAGACAAGGTCGAGATTTGATACCTTGAGATGGATCACCAATGATAAAATTTTTTGGGTGACCATGAGCATACCTTCACTCTTTAGATATAAACATGCTATATGAAAACAAGAAACGACACGCCAAAACGTTGTAAAAATTAAAACAGGTTAGGGTCTCACATAAGCACTTGGTGTCATTCTTAGAAATGTCATTTAGAGTGAACGTATAAATATTTTTATACCTATGACCTTCAAAAATAACTTTGTTATTGGTTAAATTTTCAATAGCACACTTAACATGATCAAAGACAACCTTGTGACCTTTGTCACAAAGTTGGCTTTTTCTAAGAAAGATATGTTTTAAACTATCAACAAACAAAATATTTTTAATAGAAGGAGAAAGAATTTTACTGATACAACCAATTCTTATGATTTTTCCTTTGCTATTATCTTCAAATGTTACAAGTTCAGCATCTTTTGGTTTGAGGGATGCAAACGTAGATTGATCACCTGTTATGTGTCTTGAGCAAGCGCTATCAAGGTACCGCATCCCCTCCTTAAATAACGACTTGAAACATACTTGTAAGGAGAATCAATTTTTGATTTTTGGTACCCAAATTTTCTTGTGTCCTTTGATGTTAGTTCCTTGAGGATGTGTTCCTTTAAGAACCCAAACCTTCTTGACATAAATATTAAAAGATTTTTTATGTGAAAATGTGTAACAGTGTGTCCATATTCATAGCAATGAAAACATGTAGCATTTGTATGATTAGATGATATCTTGACAAAGATATTACTTAAGAACTTTTGTTTCTTCTTTGATTTGTACCCAATCCCGGCTTTATCAAAACACATTTTTGCATACCGAGGAGTTTGTCTAAATTTTTCTTTCCTTGAGTGAACTTGTAAACTGTTTTGGTGAGGTCTTTAACCTTTTCATTCAAAACATTATTTTCATCCTTCAAAACAAAGACTTGTTTTGATAAAGCAAGTTTTTTATTTTTCAAAGTTTTAATTTCACTTGAGGAAGAAAGAACTAACTTTTTAAAAATAGAGTTTTTAGCACTTCTCAATTCATCATGCAAATCTTCAAATGCGTTTTTTAATTCATCTAGAGAGAAGGAGTCATGGGTTACCACATTATCTTCTTTAGCCATGAGGCATAGATTTGCAACCTCGTTTTCTTCTTTTTCATCTTCGGAGCTGCTGTTATCACTTTTGCCCCACACAACTATCATAGCCTTCTTGAAGCCCTTTTTGAATTGCTTCTTGAGTAGAGGACATTCAGCCTTAACATGTCCAAGCTTCTTGCACTCGTAGCAAATAATTTCCTTTTTCTTGTAGTTGTTTTTGAATTTTCTAGAGTCGTCTTTGAATTTGGTAGGCTTGCCTCGGTATCCTTCTTTCTTGAAGAACTTTCTTTTTCCTTGTTTCTTATTTCCAAGAAACTATTTGAACTTCTTTGTGATGAGGGCCATGTCTTCGTTCTCATCACTTGAGAAATCTTCGTCGGATTCTTTGTCATGAGTTGAGAACTTGAAAACAATGCCTTTTTTCTTTTTATTGTCATTCTCGTCGTCCATCTTGGTATTCATCTCATGAGTCATAAGAGATCCAAGAAGTTCTTCCAGGCTGAGAATGTTGAGGCCTTTAGCTTCTTGGATAGCTGCCTTAACTTCCCAATTCTTAGGCATGCACCTAAAAAATTTTCTCACCATTTCTGCATTTGTATAAATCTTGCCAAGAGATTTTAGTCCATTAATAATATCAGTGAAGCGAGTAAACATATCAGAAATGGATTCATCATGCTTTATTTTAATCAATTCATAATTGTGGACAAGCATGCTTATTTTGGACTCCTTTACTTGGTTAGTACCCTCATGAATAACTTTAAATTTGTTCCATATTTCTTTTGCGGTGTCATATGTAGAGATTCTATTGAACTCGTTGGGGGTCAAGAGAGCAATATAAAAGATTCATGACTTTAGTATTCTTCTGAATTTTCTTAATGTCATTCTCGTCCATTTAGCTTCTGGTTTAGGAACGATTGTTCCTTCAACGGTCTTGGTGGATCTTTTAGGTCTATTAATGATAACCCTTCAAAGTTTGTAGTCGACGGCTTGAATATATATTCTCATTCTAGTCTTCCAATAATTGCAATTTGTTTCCTTAAATACAGGAGATTTATTGGTCGATTGACCTTCGGATTGGATAGGTTCGATACTAGTAGTTTCCATATAAACTCTTAGACTATTAAGTTAAAAACAAGAGCCCGAGCTCTTATACCAATTGTTAGTTCTAGACAACCCAAGAAGGGGTGAATTAGGTTTTAAAAAGATAATAATAATTTTTAAAATCTTTTCAAAAACCTTTTAATATTGAAAACAAATAAAGGAAAATAATCAAGAAGTAAAGCAATGCAAATATTAAAGAGGTTAAGGATAGAGAGAATGAACCAGACACCAAAAATTTATAATGATTCGGCTTCTTTCAAGCCTACATCCACTCCTCAAGTCTCCCCTTGAGAATTTTCACTGTGTAAAATGCTTCACAGGTACATTCAAAGCCTTATAATGTCAAGACTTCCCTTGAGAATATCCACCAGGATACTAATGTTTACGGGCACATTCAAAGGCCTTATACTAACCACAAGATGATCCTATGAAAACAATTTCTTATTTTCTACTAATCACTCTTGAGCTCTTCTTTGATGAGATTTACTCACTCACTCAAAGGATAAAGGGTGACTTCCTTGGATACAATAAATGAAGTATATCAATGAATATCACTCACTCTCTTTACAGAATTGATTGACAATAAATGAAGAGGTAAACAGAGATGAGGTACAATAGCTAAAGTTACAGTAATAAATGAAAGCTTGAAGATTTTGAGTTTGAATCAAGCAGTAGAACAGTGATTGAAAGTCCTTCAGAGATTTTAAATGCTGATAAGTAACTTCTTATATAAGCTCTTGAGTCTCTATGACCGTTGGAGGTATGTGAGGGCATTTAATGCTGAAAACCCAACCGTTGAACTCTGTCGCGAATTTGAATTTTCATCACAGGTGTCGACACAAAAAGTTTTAGGTCGACACAAAATGTCTAGGGCATGGTTCTTCAAGTGGTTGGGTCGACTCTAATATTCGGAGGGGATAACACAATTTTTGTAATCTTTCTCACTAACATAACGGTGTCGACACATTTGGTATTGGTGTCGACTCAAAGGTTCTTCAAATTTTTGGAGAGGAAAGTTTGTGTCGACTCATATTACCTTGGTGTCAACACTAAAATTCTGTAGGAACCCTAGAAAAATTTGCATTGACTCATGTGAACTTTGGTGTCGACTCAAAAAAATCTTCAGGTGGGCTCAAGATATTTGTGTCGACTCATCCTCAATTTGTATCGACACACAAAATTCTACTGGAGGCCTGGGTATTTTGGTGTCGACTCATTTTCTATTTGTGTCGACTTAAAGTTCTAGAAAACAAAAGTGAGGAACCACTTTTGTGTCGACTCAGACTAAGTTTGTGCGAACACTTTTTGAGTGCAGAGAGCTTCGGCTCTTTTGTGTCGACACAAAATCTATTTGTGTCAACACTAATTATTGATACCTGAAACATCTTCAACGGATATGTTAAGGTGTCAACTTATTTGTTCAAAGGTGTTGACACACTTGATATCTTCAAGTATTCTTTGCCTTAATATGTTGACTCAATTATCAATTAGATTCAACACAAAATATCCTTATTTAAGAATACTTAAGCGTTTTAATTCTTTTGAGAGATGAGTTATTTCTTTTGCCTAAAGGTGTTAACTCATTTATTCAATATGTGTCAACACTTTCTTTTTAAAAAATATAAATATTATCCTTTTAAATTAATTTATTCTTAGAAAATAAATTATAAAAATTATCAAAATCAATATAAAAAACCCTTGGGCTAATAGTAATGTTGGTCATATTAGGCCTTTTTGCAAAAAATTGAAATCCCTGTCTTCGTATGAACATGTAAGGAAATCTGAAAAACTACATGATCAAATTAGACTTTTACAGAAGAAAACTCTCGGCCAAATGAGTGCTCGAGCAGCCAACTGGAAGAGTGATGGGGAAACTCACTGGCAGTTGTGCGCTCGAGCAGGACCTCTGTACGCTCGAGTGGACTACTGGCAGAGAAACAAGTATGATCACTGGCAGTCCAGCGCTCGAGCAGCCCCTCTGAACGCTCGAGCAGAGAACTGGAAGATACCATATTTTGGTCAGAAACCCAGCACTCAAACCAAACCTTTTCCTAAAATTCGTGTTGTTTGGGTTCGGAAGTCTGATTTGAATTGTCATGTAGTTCACACCATTTTAAAAGCTCAAAATTCTTCCATGTGGTATTTGGACAGCAGTTATTCCCGACATATGTCAGGAGTTAAGTCATTATTTTCGAGTATTGATCCATATGATGGAGGACTTGTCACATTTGTGGATGAAAACTCATCCAAAATTATTGGGAGAGGATCTATTAGCTCTTTAGGGCTACCTAAATTGGATAATGTCCTTCTCGTAGACGGCATAAAACCAAACTTACTTAGTATTAGTCAGTTGTGCGATACACACCATGAAGTTTATTTTACTATAACTGAATATTTGATTTTGGATAAAAAAAAAATTACTATTATTCATGGTGTTCGAACTTCTGACAACTGTTATGGAATTTTACCTAAAATCGATCTAACATGTCATTTTGCTAGAATTGATGAAACTAAATTGTGTCATCATTATTTAGGTCATATCAATTACAAAGACTTATCCAGGCTTGCAAATTCTAAGTTGGTTAATGGCATTCCAAAGCTGAGCAGTAATACAAAAGTTATTTGTGGACCCTATCAACTAGGTTAACAAATTAAAGTCCCCCACAAGAAAATAAATCAGCTTGCGACTCAATATCCGCTGCAACTTCTTCACATAGGTCTTATGGGTCCTACTAGAACAAAGAGTATAGGTGGGAAGAAATATATCATTCTTGTAGTGGATGACTTTTCTAGATTTACCTAGGTAAGTTGTCACGCTCCAAACTCCAGGTCACGTGAAACACCCATAAACGACCATACAAACACCCAACCCGATGTTTACTCACAAATTAAAGCATACATGTATTTAATATATCCGCCCAAAAGGCTTACATTACACGGTTCCAACACTAGAAAAACATGTAAACATACAGAGTTCAAAAGAAAAAAGGAAGACTATAACTCTTCTGCCACTCCAGCAACCCCGAATCAACCTGTGTGACCGGTACCTGAAAAATATTTCAAATCTCACACCGTTAGCCAAATCGCAGAAGAAACTAAACAAGCATGCAATATAAACAAAACATGTTCGAAAAACGAAATGCAATTTTTGACTCACACGAGCCATAAAAACGGTTTTATACGAGAACTCCCAAGAGTCTCAAAGAAAATAGTTTTAAAAATGGTTTGTCTCACGACTCATCAGTGCCTAGAATATAACTTGATATGTAGGTATAATACAATGCTCCACCAGCAAGGATAGACTCCTACGAGCCAAGACTCCCACGAGCCCCACATGCAACACAAAATCGATTCTCACAAGCCTTATTAATAGTTCTATCACATAGATAAAAATCTATACTCAAACACACATCCACGGGATAAAATCGCAAACCACGGGATAATACCACATACCACAGGATAACACTGCACACCACAGGATAATACCATATACAACGGGATAACACCGAATACTACGGGATAACACCGAATCAACATATGCATATATAAAACCAAAGCCTTAAATGCTTCAAGATCACATATGACTACATAGGACCACATACCCGTCCTACAACATGCAAGAATAAAACTAACCATAGATCTATAAGCACAGAAACACATATAACCATGACGTTCCACATAACGATGCCACATAAATCGACACGATATCACATGCCACACACCCGTCATTCGCTCACCCGAATGACCCGTCTACTCACCAGGACAACCAACGAAGCCCACACACACCCTGCACAACCCACGATGCCTACACGCACCCAACACAACCCCACAACGCCCACACAGCAAACATAGACCCACGACGCCCACACGCCCTGCACCTAACGGTGCACCAACCACCACGCACACAACCATGCCCCAATATCCCGCATGAAATGACCAACACCCTCTCCGTGACTTCAATCGACAGGACCCCATAATCCAATCAACTGAAAAATCACTAGAGGAGAGCATTCGATCGAGCCCCATATCTCAATCGACCGAGAGGCCACCACACGACCAACCAAAACCACCAAACGCCCACACAGGACCCCAGTCGACTAACCTCCCATGATCAGTCGACTGAAAACACACTGGAAATCAAGAAAAACCAAAACAGAATCAACTCAGTGGACTGACCTCCCAGGTCCAGTCGACTGACCTCCCAAAACCACGATCCAGTTGACTGACCTCCCAGGTCAGTCGATTGAGCCACGGCGGAAACAGTTTTGAGCTACTGTTCCAGCCCTCTCGAAGTCGAAACGAAACCTCAAAACTCCTATCCAACACCTCAGACATACACACGCCCAAGCCTAACACCAAAACCCCGAAACAAACACTCGAAACACAATTGCATCCAACCGAAATCGACGAAAAATGGTTTTGAACCCAAAACCCAACTGTGAAACATAAAGCAATTTCTTGCATTTTAAAACGACAAAAGCACACACGATTTCACTTAGCACCCTTATAAGACATGAGAGTCTAGGATCCTACCTCGTTGAGTTAAAAACATAATGCCTTGATCTACGTGTAAAAATTAAACTTTGTCAGAATAAAATTCTGTCCGGATGAACGCGTAACCCTCGATGCCAATAGCAAAGATCCGCTGTTAGATTGTCGAAAATCGAACCCTAGACCCCCAAGAAGTTAGAGAGAAGGCAGAGAGAAAAAGAGAACTTAGTGAAGAAGTTTTGAAAATATCTAACGCTAGATATTTATAGGGCACAAAAATATCTTTTTTTTTTAAAGGCGCATCACAGCAAACCCTGCATGCATATCTAAACCCGAACATGCATAAAAATGCATATAAACATGCTGAAACGAAAACAACAAACACGTGTCAAAAAATGCCAAAACAAAGGGTTAAGGTCTCACAACTCTACCCCCCTTAAAAGAATTTCGTCCCCGAAATTCAGTACAAGGTCAAAAGAAAACAAATTGTCGATCGCAATCGACATAGGTATAAGAGATGGTTAGCCAAACCATTCCTAGGATATAGTCAAACAAGGTCAGGAATCCTAAACAATGGCTAACTATCTCAAGGACACGGGAACTACAACTCACCCCAACCTCACCAACCACTGTCTCACCACAACATATCACCGATGGAGTCCATCACCAACTCCCCAAACTGATGAAATGAAGAAAATGGCCCAAAAGGTACACATTCAGAGAGTACCTCTGTGCAATGGAGAAACATATGTATCATCTGGTACAATAGGTGCCCTAGAAGAACTAGGAGCTGTAAGTGCATACGCTCAGCCCGGCGTCATCCTGGTTTGTCTGCCATAACCCGGCACTGCCGGCTGCCGCACCGACTATACTGAAGCACCCCCACCTGCTATTCGAGAAGTCTGAACTATAGGATGCTGCTGTCGATCCTGCACAAATTAACCCTCTGGTGTGCCTACTGTGCTTAGCGCACTCTCTCTCTAGGGACAGGCCTTGCGAATATGTCCCGTCTAACCACATTTATAGAAAATCAGCAGCTCCCTCCCCTGTGACTAATCTGGTACCGAACTCTGGGACTACCTCAACTGTGGATCTCAGAACTACCTCAGTTGCGGACAATCTGGCATACGATGCCCCGGCTGTCCACACCGATAACATCTACCCTCCCTCTGCTCTGGCCTCCTTGATGTAGCCACTGATGGTGTTGGAGTAGAAAATTATTGTGGTAATCTGGATGGATGAAAACTAAGGCCAGAGGACTTCTGCCTCTTGCCAGAACGCCCACCTATCTGTACCTCTGTCCCACCTTGTGGTGTTCTGGTCTCCCTGGAAGCTTGAATCTCTGCCAAGGTATTCTCAATCCTCGCTGCTGCCTCCACCAGCTTTGTAAACACACGCAGCCCCATGCTGGCCACTCTCTCTCTAATTGCGGGCCTCAAACCCTGCTCAAACCGCCTTGACCTCAGCTTATCGGTCGCCACCAACTCCGATGCAAAACGAGACAGGCTAGTAAACCTGGCCTCATACTACATAACATCCATCGCTCCCTGGGTGAGAGTTTAGAACTCCTCTCTATACAAGTCTCTAGATGAAGTAGGAAAATATTTCTCTAGAAAAACTCCAGTAAAAGCTACCCATGTGACCTCCACAGTATTTCTAGCATACTTTCACCACTTATGAGCATCATCCCTCAGCTGAAACGTGGCAAAAGAAACCCGCAACTCATCCTCAACTATCTGTAGCGTGTTAAGGATCCGAGTCATTAGCTCCAACCACTCCGTAGCCACTGTAGGATCAAGGTCCCCAGCAAAAGTAGGAGGATCCATATGCCTGAACTTTTGCATCACCACTGTAGCCCTTGACTCAGGCACTCCCTCTCTAACGGTCTTACCCCTAGCTGCCTCAACCAGCTGCTGGATAGAGCCAACCAACACACGCTGCAACTCAGTCGCGTCTATCGGTCTCTGGGGAGCATTTGCATCCCCAGCATCAGGGATAGGCACAGCCCCTGGGCCAAAACCACGGCCACGGCCTCACCCTCTCCATGAAGACATCACGTTTACATGAAAGAAACACATAACATATAAGTACGAACCACATAAGCATGCTAACACGTAGTCATGTAGGTTCATGCTAAACAAACCCCACATACCGAGAAGAACCGACAAGAGTGACTCATCAATCTGGATAACCTACTCAGACTCCCTGCTAGAAATCACATCAGCTAAACGCGTTTTTAACTTGGTTCCCAAGTTTGTTAATCCAAATGCCCAAAGGCAGGACTAATCAATTCCAAGGTTCAACCCCCATGCTCACATATACACAACATTCACATATTTCCCGCATGCCAACACATTTATGTTATTAAAACATCTAAACACATGCAGTCAAGCACACGCAATCAGCCTCACACGGTGATGCACCCTCTTTTCACGGTTCTTAGGTATTCGAACCCAGAGCTCTGATACCATTCTATCACGCCCCAAACTTCGAGTCACGTGAAATACCCATAAACAACCATACAAACACCCAACCCGATGTTTACTCACAAATTAAAGCATACATGTATTTAATTTATTCGCCCAAAAGGCTTACATTACACAGTTCTAAAACTGGAAAAACCTGTAAACATACAGAGTTCAAAAGAACAAAAAGGAAGACTATAACTCTTTCGCCACTCCAGCCACCCTGAATCAATGTACGTGACCGATACCTGAAAAATATTTCAAATTCCATGCCGTGAGCCAAAACTCAGCAGAAACTAAATAAGCATGCAATATAATCAAAACATGCTCAGAAAATGAGAAGCAATTTTTGACTCACACGAGCCATAAAAATGGTTTTATACGAGAACTCCCAAGAGTCTCAAAGAAAACAGTTTTGAAAACGGTTTTGTATCACGACTCATCAAAGCCTATAAAATAATTTGATATATAGGCATAATACAGTGCTTCACCAGCAAGGATAGACTCCTACGAGCAATGACTCTCACGAGCCCCACATACAACATATGCATATACAAAACCAAAGCCTAAAATGATTCAAGATCACATATGACCACATAAAACACAAGCCCGTCCTACAACATGCAAGAATAAAACTAACCATAGCTCTATAAGCACAAAAACACATATAACCACGACGTTCCACATAATGATGCCACATAACCTAACATGACATCACATGCAACACACCCGTCATTCACTCACCCGAATGACCTGTCCACTGACCGGGATAACCAACAATGCCCACACACACCATGCACAACCCATGACACCCACACACACCCAACACAACCCCACGATGCCCACACGACCAACACGGGCACACGATGCTTACACGCTCTGCACCTAACGGTGCACCAACCACCACGCACACAATTGTGCCCCAAAACCCTGCATGAAATGACCAATACCCTCTCCGCGACTTCAATCGACAAGACCCCATAATCCAATCAACTAAAAAATCACTAGAGAAGAGCATTCGATCGAGCCCCATAACTCAATCAATCGAGAGGCCACCACACAACCAACCAAAACCACCGAAATGCCCACACAGGACCCCAGTGGACTGACCTCCCATGACCAGTCGACTGAAAACACACTGGAAACCAAGAAAATCCAAAATAAAATCAACTCAGTTGACTGACTTCCCAAGTCCAGTCAACTGACCTCCCAGAACCACGATCCAGTCGACTGACAGTCGACTGACCCACGGCAAAAACAGTTTTCGAGATACTGTTCTAGCCCTCTCGAACCCGAAACGAAACCTCAAAACTCCCATCCAACACCCTCGAACATACACACGCCTAAGCCTAACACCAAAACCAGGAAAGAAACACTCCAAACACGATTTCATCCTACCAAAATCGACGAGAAATGATTTTGAACCCAAAATCCAACTATAAAATATAAAGCAATGTTATGCATTTTAAAACGGTAAAAGCACGCACGATTACACGTAGCACCATTATAAGACATGAGAGTCTAGGATCCTACCTCATTGAGTTGAAAACTTGACGCCTCGATCCACGTGCAAAAATTAAACTTTGCCAAAATAAAATTCTGTTCGGATGAATGCGTAACCCTCGATGCCAATAGCAGGGACCCGCTGTTGGATCGTCGAAAACCGAATTCTGGGCCCCCGAGAAGTTAGAGAGAAGGAAAAGAAAAAAAGAGAAAACCTAGCGAAGAAGTTTTGAAATTATCTTTGAAAATATCTAAGGCCAGATATTTATAGCCCACGAAAATATTTTCTTATTTTTTCGAAACCCGCATCGCAGTGCTCAACGGCCCCGAGAACCAACCCTGCATGTATATCTAAATTCGAGCATGCATAAAAAACGCATATAAACATGCTGAAACGAAAATGACAAACACGCGTCGAAAAATGCCGAAAAAAAAATGGGTCAAGGTCTCACATAAATGTTTGCGAGAAAAATCTAACGCGTTTGCTGTTTTCAAATCTTTATGTCTCAAGTTAAATAATGATCAAGAAGGGAATAGTCAACACATTACAAAGATTTGATCAGGTCATAGAAGAGAATTTGAGAATTCAGAATTCTCGAATTTCTATGATGAATAGGGGATCTAGCACGAGTTCTCATCTCCAAAGACACCACAACAAAACAGTGTCATGAAACAAAAAAATCGGGTAGTACAGGAGATGGCACGAGTCATGTTTCATGGTAAAAATGTTCATCTCAGATTTTGGGCCGAGGACGTAAACACCGCTTGCTATGTGATTAATTGGGTATTCTTACGGCTAGGCACAAAACAAACAACATATGAGTTGTGAAAAAGTAGAAAGTCTAATGTGAAATATTTCAGAACTTTTGGAAGCAAATGTTACATATTAAAATATCGTGAACAATTGAGTAAATTTGACTCCAGAAGTGATGATGGGATATTTCTTGGCTACTCCATCAATAGTAGATCTTATAAAGTTTTTAATTTACGCACTTCTACTATTATGGAATCTATTAATGTGGTTGTTGATGATACAGGAACTCCTAAAGTAGCATTGATACAAGAAGTAGATCTGACTGACTCTCAGATAATTGAAGATCCAGTTCAGCCAACCTCTCCTAAACAAATAGTGGATACCAATCCTGACATTGTGGCAGCATCAAAGGAACAAGTAGCATTGGAACCCTCCTCACGAGTTAAGCTAAATCATCCATTGGATCATGTAATTGAAGAGGTAACAAAACCAATGATGACCCACTAACAAATACGTAATCAGGTAAATCAGGTAAGTCATTCGTGTTATGTGTCTCTGATTGATCCAAAAAATGCGAAAGAGGCTTTAACTTACGATTGTTAGGTGAATGCAATGCATGAGAAACTTGAACAATTTGTCAGGAATAATGCTTGGGAATTCGTGCCTAGACTTGATAATGTAAATGTTATTGGCACTAAGTGAGTTTCCAAAAACAAATCTGATGAACAAGGGACTGTTGTGAGAAATAAGGTTAGGTTAGTGGTATAAGGGTACACACAAGTAGAAGGAATAGATTTTGACGAAACCTTTACACTAGTGGTTAGATTAGAATCTATTTGTATTCTTCTTGCCGTGGCTTATTTTCTCAATTTCAAATTGTACCAGATAAATGTGAAAAGTTCCTTCTTAAATGGCCAGCTGAAAAAAGTAGCTTATGTTAAACAACCTAAAAGTTTTGAGGATCTACACTATCCTAATCACGTATGCAAGCTCAAAAGAGCTTTGTATAGGCTGAAATAAGCCTCCGGAGCATGGTATGAACGTCTAATCACCTTCTTGGTTAACCATGATTTCATCAGAGGAAGTGTGGATAAGACTCTTTTCATCAAAAGGGACAAGAATGATATTTTGATTGCACAGATATATGTTGATGATATTCTGTTTGGGTCTACATGTGAATCTCTTGTCCTTTCATTTTCTGAATGTATGCATAAGGAATCTGAAATGAGTATGGTAGGTGAACTAAACTACTTCCTAGGTTTACAGATTAAACAATCTGACGATGAGATTTTCATCTCATAGTAAAAATATGCTAAAGGCTTAGCTAAGAGGTTTCAACTGGAACTACCAAATCCATTCGAACGCCTATGAGTACCACCTGTGAAACTGTCAAAAGATGAAAACGGTATAAATGTTAATCAAATCATGTTCAGAAGTATGATAGAGAGTCTTTTGTATCTCACAGCCAGTAGGTATTTGTGCACGTTATTAGTCTAATCCTAAAGAATCACATTTAACTGCTATTAAAAGAATTATCCACTATGTGCAGTGGTGACTCT
This sequence comes from Heliamphora ciliata, assembly GCA_032360265.1. NCBI lineage: Eukaryota > Viridiplantae > Streptophyta > Magnoliopsida > Ericales > Sarraceniaceae > Heliamphora > Heliamphora ciliata. The sequence continues at coordinate 33,546 of JAUMHN010315335.1, forward strand.
AGGAATTTTTATTGATGGGGTCATTTAAAAACTTTAATTTTATCTATTTCATAAGATAATAATTTTTACATTAATTAATAATTAATTATCTATTATCAGCATATTAAAAATTAAATTGCACGTATCAATTAATAAGTGGAATACACTTTTAAAATAATCATGTTGTTCTTTTGATAAAAAAAATATAAATACATGAACTTTTACAATTGTATTCGACGAAAATTTATGTTTTAAAATCAGCACATAATAGTTTAGTGATCAATAGTATTAAAAATATTATTTTTAATATGCGCAACCAAGTAATAATTGAATCAAACCACACAAATAACTTGATATTCAACTCTATAAAACGGTTGTTAAACTCTTGAAATTGCATATTTATGATTGTGAAAAATAGCTTAATACGCTGAAGACAATTGTACAATATTTTATATTATTACGGGGTCAATTATATTTTTTTAATGGGGTTAATTATACAATACCTTAAAAAATACTATAATAATATTTTTTTTAAAAAACATCATGGGGTCAATTGACCCCACCACTGCCTGAGCAGCGTCGCCCCTGGCTATGTGAATTCCACTATTGAGTTTGACATTTGGTTTTCCAAAGACACTAACTCGAACATTGCAGGTTTTTTTTATGCTGGCTGGGCTAGATGTGCAGATAATAAAAAAACACATCAGGAAGTTATTTTTGTTGGAGGCAAAACTGTCAAGATTTTTATTTTTACAAATGATTAATAAAAAAATTAACTGAACGAGCAAATACCAAAAATGGGCTCAAGATAAAACTTTTGATGATGAACGATCAAAATAAACTTGTACATTCGAAGTTAATTTTGAAGAATACATTTGTACCGGTTGAATCGTCAACTATGATTTGAATCCAAGTTGAAGGTCATGTCAGATTTTTTACTATATTCTCTTATGCGATATCCGGATATAGTGTTGGCTATTATACTCTGAGAACTCGTATCGGCAGAACTTGGACTGCTTTAGTTTTAAAGACAAGTTATGAAACATGTTTAGTCTACCCACATATTTATAGGGCAACAATAGAGACCTAGGGAGTAATTATGTGTAAGACTTTCAGTGTAACACAGATACGTATCAGCGATTTTTACAATTATGCAAATCTCATAGCGGTATCTACAATTATGAAAAACTAGGAAGGGTTTTTGTAATTTTCATAAAATATTGAATTACAATTCACACCACTAAAGAACTATAATTGCACTCTGACCCATAATCTCAAGACCATCTAGCATTAAGCTCCTGTTATTAAATGCTTACCATTTCTCCCCACATTAAGATTTTTGATACCCGCTAATTAAATTTAATTATTAACAATTTAATTTAATTGGCATCTTGATATTCCTTAAACCCTTTTGCTTAACTTATTTGACCGTCAGATAATCAAATTCACCTGCAGCGTTTAGCCCAGTTAAAACTTATAAGCTTCCTTATGGGGGTATCGTCAATCCCGATCTTTCAGGACGTGGATTCTGTCAATAATTAATATTCGACATATAAATAATACCGTTATCCAACTTATCGAGGATATAGACCCATATAAGATCGCACTCTCTAATAAATCAAAACAACGAATATTAAATATACGTAAATCAATAATTACTTTGAGATTAAGAGGATAAGCACTATTCATAATAACCTTGGGATATGAATTTATTTTTTATAGTTAGTATAAAATTAATTATCCCAAATATCCCGTTCAATACACGCAAAGTGTACACGAAGAGTCGAAACAATAGACGACGATATTATCTGTTTCCCGTAATCAAGACAGGCCTACTAAAACTCTGTGCTACAGTCGTACCGAGGATATGCCCATTTTCATCTAAACTATAAGCATAAAACATATATTCTACAAGAATCTAAAATCTGATCTTCTGTGTGCAAGCCGTACTCTACACACCAGATTAAATACTATACAGAATATCGAATATCCATGTATAACATTAAAGAAATGATACAATTACATTGTTCATAAAGATTCTCATAAAATAAAAAATTAATTTTATTAAAATAAAACTAAATACTAAAAATATAATTTTCAGTATGCCAACCCTAACAGTCTCCCACTTATACTCAAAAGCATGTTGTCATACATCTGACACCAATGCCCTCTACATGACTATTAAAAGTCTTAGCCGGTAAGCTTTTTGTAAAGAATTTGCAAGGTTATCTCCTGATGTAAGCTCTATGTCTTACTGAAAATCTGAATTCGTGTACTCCAAAGGTACTAGACTATCTGCTTGGTAAACCAATATATAATCCTTAGTCCTTTTCAGGTATTTAATTATACTCTTTATTACAATCTAATACTCATGTCCTGGGTTAGACTGATATCTGCTAACTATGCCAACGGTAGAGCAGAAGTCGGGTCTAGTGCAGAGCATAGCATACATGAGACTTCCTACTGTCGAAGCATAAGTAACTGACTTCATCTTCTCTATCTCATCAAGTGTCTTAGGATACTGATCCTTAGATAGAGTGATTCCATGCCTGAAAGGGAGAAATCCTTTCTTGGAATCTTGCATGCTAAAGCAAGAAATGATATCATCGATATACTTTGCTTGGGATAAGCCCAACATCCTTTGTTTTCGATCTCGCACAAGCTTGTTCCCAAGGATGTGACTGGCTTCTCCCAAGTCTTTCATATCGAACTACCCAGATAACCATACTTTAACCGTAGATAATTCCCCCACATCGTTTCTAATGAGCAAAATATCAACTACATAAAGTACTAAGAAGATCAGCACGCTTCTGTTACGCTTCTTGTATACACAGGACTTATCTGGACTATGAACAAAATCATAAGACTTAATGGCTTGATCAAACCAAGTGTTTCAAGACTTTGATGCCTGCTTAAGTCCGTAAATGGATCTCTTAAGCTTGCACAACATGTGCTTCTGGCCTTTTGTAATGAATCTATCTGGTTGTATCATATAAATACCATCATCAAAACTTCCATTAAGGAAAGCTGTCTTGGCATCCATTTGTTAGATTTCATAATCAAAATGTGCAGCAATAGTAAGAGAATCTGGATAGATTTAAGCATGGCTATCGGCGAAAAGGTTTTCTCATAATCGATCCCTTCCTTCTGAGTGAACTATTTAGCAATAAGCCTAATTTTAAAGGTTTCAACTTTCTCGTCTACTCCTCTCTTTTTCTTATAGATCCACTTACATCCAATGAGTTTTATCCCTTCAGGCGGTTCTACAAGTTCTTAGACTTGATTAGAATACATAGATTTCATCTCTAAATTCATAGTCATTTGCCAAAAATCTGCATATTTGTCTTAAAGTGCTTCATTGTAGTTACAGGGCTCGGTATCTAGTTCTATCGGGATCCAGTCAAAGGACTCTTTGAAGAACATATACCGGTCAGGTTGATGAACAATCCTCCCACTATGACGAGGCACTACCTATGTCTGTGCACTAGCAGTAACACGCTGTGTAGAATCAGAACCCTGTACATCAACACCTTATTCTTGATTTTCACTTGTCCCGATAATCTTCCCACTACAACAAGGTAATAAAATATTAGTTACTTTTTCTTCCGTTCTACTGGTATTTTCTTTCAGTTCTTGTAGAATAATTTTTCTATTGGGCCTGTGATCCTTAATATAATTCTCTTCTAAGAATCGGACATTGGTGCTAACAATGACATTCTGATTCTTAGAATTATAAAATAGACCACCTTCGTCCCTTTAGGATACCCTACAAAGAAACAGACTTCTGTTCTCAGTTCCAACTTACCTGTGTTTCCTTTTAACACATGTGCTGGATACCTCCAAATCCGAATGTGTTTTAGACTTGGTTTACCATTTTCATAAGAATCATATTCCTTCTTTCAACCATTCTGCTGCGACGTGCCAGGTGTAGTCAACTGGGATGTAATCTCCTCTGATGACAAGTAGTCCTTAAACTCTCCAAAGAGGTATTTCCCACCACGGTCGAATCGTAGTGATTTGATACTATTATCTAGACACTTCTTTGCCTCTGCCTTGAATTCTTTGAATTTTTTAAAATATTCAGACTTATAGTGCATCAGGTAAATGTATCCATACCTTGAGTAGTCATCAATGAAACTGATGAAGTACTCAGAGCCACCTCTAATCCAGATTATCATAGAACCACACACATCAAAATGAACCAGCTCCAACGGTTCTTTACCTCTATAGCCTTTGGACGAAAAATGCCTCTTAGTCATTGTACCTTCTAAGCAAGATTCACAGATTGGAAGTTCCTTCACTTCTAATGAACTCAAAAGTCCATTTGTTACCAGTCTGTTTATTCTTTTTAGATTAATATGACCTAACCGTAAGTGTCAAAGAAATGTTTGGTTCATTAAAATAGAAAACTTTCTCTTATATGGTAAATTAGATGTGTTATTTATTTCAATCAGTTACAGTATAGGAGAGATTGGAGTAATAATATAAAGATCATCCACCAATGTACCAGAATAGATAACCTGTTTATTATCCTTAATAACCACAGAGTCATTAAAATAAACTAAATATCTGTCTTTAACCAATTCAGAAACGGAAACTAAGTTCCTTCTAATGGCAGGTACATAAAGACAATCTCTCAATATTAAAATCCAATCTCTACCAAAAATGAGATTGATATCTCCTACTGTAACTACTGTTACTTTGTATTATTACCCATATATAGGTAAATCTTGTTAAGGTTTGCATACTAAAAATTATTTTTTTGTATTTAATTTTATTTTATGAGAATCTTTATGAGCAATGTATGTCTATCATTTTTTTAATATTTTGCATGAATGTCTAATAATTTGTATAGTATTTAATCTGATGTGTAGAGTACGGCTTGCACACAGAATATCAGATTTTAGGTTCTTACAGAATATAAATTTTATGTTCACAGTTTAGATAGAAATGGACATACCATCAGTACTACTATAACATGTAGTTTTAGTAGGCCTATCTTGGTTACAAGAAATAGATAATAGTATCGTTTATTATTCTGACTCTCTGTGCTAGTACACTTTGTGTGTATTGAACGGGGCATTTGGAGTAATTAATTTTATACGAACTATATAAATTAATTCACACCCCAAGATTATTATAATAGTGCTTATCCTCTTAATCCTGAAATAATTATTGATTTGCATTTATTTAATTTTTGTTATTTTGATTAATTAGAGGGCGCGATCTTATATGGGTCTATATTCCCGGTGAGTTGGATAGCGGTATTATTTATATAAAAAATATTAATAATTGATAGAATCTACGTCCTGAAAGATCGAGATTGACGATACTCTCTTAAAGAAGCTTATAAGTTTTGACTGGGCCAAACCTTGCAAGTAGATTTGATTATCCGGCAATCAAATAAATTAATCGAAAGTGCTTAAGAAATATCAAGATGCCGATTATATTAAATTATCAGTAATTAAATTTAATTGGCAGGTATCGAGAATCTTAACATGAGGAGAAATGGTAAGTATTTAAAAATAAGAGCTCAATGTTATATGGTCTTGAGATTATGGGTCAGAGTGCAATTATAGTTTTTTAGTGGTGTAAATTATAAATTAGTGTTTTATGAAAATTGCAGAAACTGCTGCTGATTTTTCATAATTGCATATACCGCTATGAGGTTTGCTTAATTGTGGAAACCGCTGATATATGTCTCTATTTTACTGGAAGTCTTACTCATAATTACTCTCCAGGTCTCTGCTGTAGCCTTATAAATACGCGGGTAGGCTGAACCAGTTTCATAACTTGTTTTCTAAGACTAAAACTGTCCGGGTTCTGCCGGTACGAATTCTCAAAAAATTATAACCCACACTATATTCGAGAATCGCATAAGAGAATACAGTAGAATATCTGATAGGAACTTCAACTTGAATTCAAATCGTAGTTGAATATTCGACCGATAAAAATGTATTCTTCTAAATTAACTTCGGATGCACGAGTTTTATTTTGATCGTTCGTCATCACAAGTTTTATCTGGATCCCGTTTTGGCGATTGCCTATCCAATTAATGTTTTCTATTAATCATTTGCAAAAATAAAAATCTTAGCACTTGCCTCCAACAATTTGTATTAGAGCCGTTTTATTTTTTATTTTTAGTTATCAGGGCCAGGTAATTTTAAAACTGTTGTTAACTTTGTTTTGTAGGAGTTCTAATCCCAGTTTTATAATCGTCATTAATTCATATTTGATTGAATAGTTTGTGAATGATGATTATTATTTTTAATCATGGGGGTTGATCGTGATAGATCGTCATTATTTTTTAAACTATTTTTGGGTAGTTTTTTAAACATAAAATTGCAGTAAAACATACTTCAAAATACTATCAAAAATTAGAAAAAAAAATAGACCAAAATCACAACCCAAACAGGCGACAAACAGGCTGGTAGCGGCAGCCGATTCTAGGCTATTTTTAATAGTTTTTTAGGCTATTTTTTTTTTGCAATTTTTTGATAAAAAAATTTACTTTTCGAGAGCTTTCAAACAGTATAAAGAATGTCGAAAACGGAGTTTGGATAAGGCCGGAACGGCCTCGGGAACTTGGCGGTTCTAGGCAGCGGCGCTGAGGTGCAGCGACAGCAGCTTTACGTAATTTTTTTGACAGTTTTCTAGGCTGTTTTGAGCAGATTCTTTCATATAAAAATAGTACTTTTTGAGAGCTTTCTTTTGATATAAAGTAATTCAAAAATCAAGTTCGGAATGAGGTCGAAAAAGCCTCTAAAAGTTGGCAGCACAGTGTTGCGACGGGCAGTAACGTTTTTTTAAGGTTCGGGCCATTTTTTCGGTCATTTTTTGTACTGATTTTGAGCAGATTTTTTGACCCAAAAAGTTTATATTTCGAGAGCTTTCCAACAGTATAAAGCTCGTCGAAAACGGAATTCGGATGAGGCAGCAGGAGTTGCCTGACAGTGGCGTCAAGGTGGTGCCAGCGATGGCTAGGAGTTGCCGGTGACTTTCTCTCTCCTGGGGCTAATTTTGATGTATATTCTAATATATACAAGACTGATATAATATATATTGATATATCAGACAGTATTAGGAAAGCCTGATGCAATAAGGATACAGGAATCAGAGATAAAAGAGGATTATCACAGCTTATCTTCTTCAGGAGACTGAAACGCTTCAGTGTTTCACTTGAATTATAAAATCGGGATATATGCATATCGTGTTTATATATATACGAATTGTGTTGCTGATTGCAATCTGTTTTATTTATCCCGTTAATTTAATTAATTCAAAAATTCAGTTTTAATTAAAATATTTTGTAATAAAAAATAAAATTAAGTTTTCTTAATTAATTAATTTTAATTAAATAAAAAAAATTAGATATTTTATTTTTAAACAAAATATCACATTTAAGATGATATTTTTTTATAAAATCAGATATCTTGAAAAAACGTGGGAATTAATTTTATTTTTTGAATTAATTAAATGATAAATGTTTAATCAAAATAAATTATTATTTTTTAAAAAATATAGAATAAAAAATAAAATAAATAAATACTTTTAATCACTATTTGAGCTGAACAGCTGGAGACAAAATTATGCATTTATTTAATTTTATTTGTTACGCATTTAAACACGAAAAAATGGTTTGATAGACCAGAATCTTTGGAATCGTATACACGGAAAGATGTTTGATTCTTTCAGATTGTTTGGTTTCTGAAATTAATAAATTTATTTTAATTAAACAGATTTTTATAATCCTCAAAAAAAATATAAAATCTAAGTGGGAGAGGAAATTTATTCACAGATAAATCTTGCAGTCTTCATCACCAGTTTATAAGCGATGCAATTAAACCCTACGTGTTGGCAGTAAGGCATTCCTCCCCAACGGATAGATTAATTGTGGTATCGCCAGTACAAACCTCCTTTAGGGATAATTCTAGATAATTGTTAGTGTGAATCACTTCTTCATCTGAAGGGTTCATTACGGAATGATTAATTTGGGATTAGGTGATGGTTAACACTTAACTGTATTGTAGAGACCCAGCGTGTTTATTATTATTTATTAATTAATTTTAATAATGAACTGAAGGTCACGGAAATAGAATCTGATGATTAATGGCGTATGTTGTATGTTATTGGAACGAGTGGAGACCCGAGATATTAAATTATTTAACGACGCCCAAAAATTTTGATTAAATGATTTGAATTCAATTTAAATTGAATTAGAGAAATTAAATAAGTTGGGTTTGTGTAATTAAAAATATATTATGTGCATAAAAAAGGGTAATAAAGACCCCCGCTCATCTCAGCCGAAGCTGAGAAACAGAGAGAACTGAGGGGGAGAGGCCAGGCGCGCGCGATGCGCGACCTGCTGCCACCATGCCACCATCCCCCACCACGCCGCCGCCGCCGCCGCCTTTCCCACCCTTCCCCATCGGCGACCACGCTTTGGCCATCCCCAGTCAACGCCGCCGGCGTCTTCATCTTTGAATTCTTCTTCTCTTCCTCTGTTTTTATCCGCCATCTATGGCGTATGCGAAAGCATGGATGCAAGCCTCAATTCAAAAATTTTTGGGTTCGATCATAAAATTGGAAGCTTTAAAGTGAGATTCAAGCTACACGCTAGGAGAGCTTTGAGTTCGAACCACCTAGGAGTCGGACGTGCGTTGGCCTGAAGAAGCTAGGGTTTTGAAGTTTTGGGGCTTTTGGCGATTCTAGCTTTCATGAGGTAGGATATTGACTATTCTTGATGGATTGCCAATGATATGAGTTAATTTTTATGTTAATACCTTGAAATCATACAATCTAAGAGGTTTTACCGAAACCCTAGTTAGATTTATGATGTGTATGATTGAATTCCATAAATTGAT
>JAUMHN010315336.1:0-18258 GCA_032360265.1 Heliamphora ciliata
TTTGTTGAAAACAGAGTCGCCACTTAATTTTTGAGAAAAATTAAGAAAAATAAAAATGGCTACTGATCTTGAAAACGTTAACCAGAGAAAAAAGGTTCGGGGGCTAAATTTCTAATCGGGGAATGTGTTGGGCACCCCGTTTACCCAACTGTAAGGTTGGCCTCTACTAATCATTTTGGCTCTTTAGTATGATTTCTCAAATGCATATAAATAAAAAAAATGGAGGCAAAGAGAAAATACCCAAAATCAAATAGGAAAAATACATAAAATATGTACATAGCACTCAAAAATAAATAAGTGTCAAAAGAAAAATACTAAGTCCTATGGCATGCAATTTCTAACGAAAGGATACATGGTACACACTCTCATACAATTTCATTAGAATAATCCTAAACTATCATAATTCAAATGAAAGAACAAAATAAGCTAAAGAATGCTAAAATTATCTAAACATGGATTGCTACAAAATATGCCAAACAATTGTGAAATAAAATGATCAAACCCTAAATCAATATGTACAATATGCATGTTGTCAAATTATCTAAAAATATATGCAAAGCATGTAAAAAGTCTTATTTTAAAAATTAACCAAAACAATAAAATCTAATAACAAACATTTTGTGTATTAATAAGAAAATATTTAAAATTTTAATTTGAAAAAGAAAGAAATAAAAGAAAGCTTACAAAAGATTAATTAAGTCAAAAATAAAATGTTGAAAAAAAATACTTATTTAAACTACTTAAAAGAACACTATTTACATTTTATATTTTTAAACAAAGTAAAGAAAAATAATAGAAATGAGATAAATGAAAAAGTTTTAAAAATAAATATTATACTACCATTTAGAAGAAAAATAAGAACTAACATAAAAGGCTTTTTTGTAATTTTTAGGTTTAATAAAAAAAAGGCAAAGAAAAATAAGATAAATACTAAGAAAAGAAAATCAAGCTATAGAAAATGAAACTTTTTTATGAAAATAAAGCTAATGATAAAAATAGAAATAAAATGTTAGTGAAAAAAATTATACTATTATTAAAAGAAAATAAAGCTAATAAAGAAAAATTAGATTAATTCTAGTGAAGAAACTTTTAAACTAAATTAAAGAGAAAGTAAAGAAAACGTAATATTAGCATTAAAGAAAATAAAATGAATAATAAAATAAGATAAAATGCTATAGAAAAGAAAAACAAGAGAAAATAAAAAATAAAAACTAGAACATTAGACTAAGATTACAAGAAAGAAATAAAAAAAATGACTAATGCATTGAAAGAAAATTACATTAAGCTAAAAGAAATAAAACATGAAAAAGAAAATAATACTACATTATAAGAAAAAGAAAGAAGAAAGTAAATGCTAAGAAAATTACATTACTATTAAATGAAAACTAAGAATTAAAATGGAGTATTCAATTAATGGTACAAGAAAATAAAATAAAATAAAATGCTAATAAACGAAAATTAGACTAATTAAAAAAAAAGGAATGTAATTAATGCTAGAACATTAAATCAAAAGAAAAATAAAAAAAAAAAACAAAGTACTAATAAAGAAAGAACTAAATTAACATTAAGAGAAAATTAGCAATTAAATGGGTGCAATATTGACAATTACAACCATTTTCATATATGTATTTTGATTATAACAATTAACAACATTATCAAGTTGTAATTGCTAAAGATATATTAGCACTATTTTAATGAATTAATTGAATGTAATAAGGTATTAAAACGAAATAAAAATAAAATTACCTATAAATAAAATTAACATTAAATAGCCTAACTACGTTAAACAACAAACTACAAACTACATTGCATATATTAAATGAAATTGACTATAATTGAAATTGAAGAATTTGAAAATGAATATTAACCCGATCACCCCAAGAGAGAGAAGTGGAGGTTAGAAAGATCGGAGATCCAAACGAAATACTTAGATTGCCAGGGAATCCTCAAGTCAGTGGAATAAGCTCCAATTGTCCAATCCTTGGGTGGTGATCCAAGCAAGGCTTTAAGGTAGACGTCGGAGGCTCGGTATTTCGGCAGGATTTCGGCGTCGGGGCTCGGAATTACTTGGCAATTCGGCAGAATTCCTCTCACTAAACCACTCTATATTTTCCTGTCTCCTTCAAAATGTACCAGAGGTACGGTAGTTATAGAGTTCTTCAGCCAATGAAATGCTGCCACGTTTTGGGGACACGTCGGGCCATTTGGAGTTGGCAGTCGCCACATTGTAAATTAGCGGTCGCCATGATGCGAGTTGGCGGTCGCCATGCTGAGAGGTGGCGGTAGCCATTTTTGGTTAGGGTTTCCTCAAAGTTCTATGGCGGTCGCCATTTTTTGGCTTGGGTTTCCTCAATGTTCTATGGCGGTCGCCACAATGAACAAGGCGGTCGCCTTACTTGGACAGCAAGTTTCGATGGTTCGACAAAATTTTATTAGTTTGAAGGTTCTGGGTTTCAAATACCGAGCTTAGATCACTTTTCGATGATCGTATTAAGGCACCATTTCACCTGTTTTTATCATCGAATTCACCTAAGATTAGGCGGGGTTAAATTAGGGTGTCTACACATACAACTTGTTTACTAATTTCTTTTTTCATGTAGAGATTTTCTAGCATCTGTTAGTTCTCTTTTGGGTCGATTATGTAAATGTAATTGGTGATTTTCGAGTGTCTAGACAAAACCACCAAGTGCCTGTATTTTCTGTTTCTTTAGGTTGGTTGGTTGTTGTTCACATTTGGGCTGGGACTGTAACGCCCCGATTTCAAAATGATTGTAAAACCGAGAAGAGGACAGAGATTTCTTTAGTAAAAGTGATCATTTCCCCTTTAAACACAACCTCTGAAAATAGTCATCTTATAACTCCATAGGGTAGTTTAAACATATTTAGGCTAACCCCTTTTTTAAAACAAGTTCTCAAAAAAATAAACCACTCAGCGGAGACCGCTCGAGCAGACCTTCCACCGCTCGAGCAGTGAGATACCCGAGAGCATCCTGACCAAACCTGAAGGTTTTTCTAAAAGCCAAGGAAACATGTAATCATCATATTTCTTGGACATGGTTTTTAAGAGACTCAAATATAAAGTAAATACATGCATTTGGAAGGAAAAAGGAAACATCGTTTATACCCCAAGAGTTGGAATTTTTCCATTTTGAAACCCAACGTCCTCACATGCATGCAAATATATGAATAGGACCGCAGAGTCTTACAAAGGAGTACTCCAACTCATAATACAGTTATCCCAAAAATAATTACATTTACAACATCTTTACTCAAAAGTATGGTACGATAAGTGTGTAATCCTTTCCACTACTCAAAATGGTTTTGCTACCGTTACCTCAGTCCAATACCTTCTTTCCGCTATCACCTGAAATGTCGTTAAACAACTTGAGCTGAAGCTCGTAGAAAAAAAACTAACAATAAACATATACATGATATATAAAGATGGTTAGGCAAGATGCACATATAAATTTAACCAAAAAGAAACACATCATTTGTCTCAACTCAAGTCCCAATACATAACCAAGTTTTATAAAAAGGAGTATTACCTCCACGCTTCAAGGTTTTAATGAAAACAACCATTACACCCAACCTCTTATCATTTCCACTCTATTGAACCCCTTCACATCCCCATATTTTATTCAATAAAGGTTTTACTAACCCAATTTATCCATTAAATCACTCTAGTACCAAGGCCGGACTGCGCCTAAAAATTTGGGCATATTTATCACCACCGGTCCACACGAGGCCCGAGGAATAAATATTCATTCTATAGCCCGACATGGTGAGCACACATTTATGATTTCCCTCGGAACATCGATAGGTGGGTCGTCCAAGAGCACGCTTTTACGGGAATTAACCCGAAGGAAGGGCTTACCTTACATTGCCAAGTTTCCGATCTTTCACCAAGGAGCAACTTGTGCCCAAACTTAATTATTTAGTTTCATTACCCGGTACTTTGATCAACTCGTAAATTTCTAGTTTTTCATTAAAAACCCCCAAATTTACATGTTAGACACTGGCACGTGCCACACAAATTTTGAAATATAAGCACAATAGGTTGTCCCATCCCTCAATTTACTCAATGATCATATCAATTTCAATATGTAGGTCCCACAATCCCAAACCCCCAAATTTACTCAATGATCATATCAATTTCAATATATAGGTCCCACAATCCCAAACCCCCAAATTTACATGGTTTAGGCTCAATTTGCAACCCTAATTCAACATTTCTCAAAATCAAACGTATGCAATGACAATGTAAAGATAGAATCAAGTTAAATCCTCTATAGATCTAAGATTTAACCTCCAATAACAAAAAACCCTAGCCTAGGGTTTCAAAAACACTATTTTCAAGCCTTTAGGTTCATGTATTTTAAAATACAACATATATCATTTAGATATTCGTGGAAAGTCATAGATCCTACCTTAAGGATGTTAGATCCATAAGATAAAGCCTCAAACGAGCTCTAATCGCGAGAATCTCCAACCACGTGGTGAGAATCACGCCTCCAAAACCAAGATCGGGTTCCCAACGGTCGAGCCACCGAGAAGAAGGCAAAGAAACTCACCCAAAGAAGCCAAACAAGTCTCCAACAACTCTCAAACCTAAACCCTAACTTTCGTCTTTGCTCTAGAGAGAGATATATATAAAAAGAACGAAGGAAAAGAAGTCTCAAACGACTTTTAAAAAGTACGGCCCCCGACAGTCCGCTCGAGTGGACCCACACCGCTCGAGCGGTTCCCTCACTCAGGACCCCTCGGCCACCTGTCCGCTCAAGCGGTTAGGCCCCCGCTCGAGCGGTCAATCTGGGCTGGGACCTTGAATCACTGAAGCTGAAACTGAACCAAACACGTGCTAAACATCATACAACCACGTTCTAATACGTAACTCCACACTAAACTATCATTAGCCAACACATACAAGCTCAAGAATCAATTCTTACGCAAGATTCACACTTACAAACGTTCCTACCAAATGTAACTAACTCAATTCATTAACATTTAGAAAATAACATGGGTCTAGATCCCTACAGGGATGCTTTGCATTTTCATCATCTTGGAGCATGACCCATCTTTTGCATCTTTTTAGCCTTTTTCTTCTCGGCGCTCATTGAGTGCTGCCTTGGCGCTTGTTGAGCGCTTGCCAGGCACTCAAGCACTGGCTTTGTGGTTTGCCTTCCAGTAGGCTCCGCTCGCTGAGCGCCCTTTAGGCGCTCAAGCGTTTGGGGCAACGCCCTTTAGGCACCGTTTAAGGGCTTGAGCACTGGACCCCCTCAGGCTTGCCCTTTGTTTTTCCAATAGGCTTCGCTCGCTGAGCGCTCTTTAGGGGCTCAAAGGCTGGGTCAGTGCCCTTTAAGTGCTCGAGCACTAAACCTCCTCAGGCTTGCCCTTACTTTTTCTAGTGGGCTCTACTCGCCATGCGCCCTTTAGGCACTTGAGCACTGGCTTGGTGCTCATTTTGCGCTTGATAGCCGCTCAAGCACTAAGCTTTTGTTGGTGTTTTCTTTGGCACCTCTAGTAGGGTGCGCTAACTATGCTCTCTTTGAGCGCTTGAGCGCTTTGAAGCACTCGCCATGCACTCGTAGAGCGTTCGAGCTCTTCAACCTATGCTTGAATAGCGCTTGAGTAGCACTCAAGCGCTTAGAAGTCAATCTGGGTCAAAACACCTTTATGGTGCTCGCTATGCGCCTGCGGCGCACTCGACCGCTCATGCGCTCGCACGCACTTGCAAAGCGCTGGAGCGCACTGAGCTAGTTTTCTGCCACCTTTTTATCCTGAACCCTAGTAGTATACATGTTTTTACTTTTTCTCATTTTAGGACTACCAAAAGAAATTTTGAGAGTTTTATTGACAGATTTGACACCTTTGACTTCCATCCATCTTGTCAAACTTTTGTCTACTCTTTTGTAGCAATTTAGGTGCATTTCATCTCTTTGAAGTGTACTCATAACCTAGATTGTGTTATTCACTTACACGTTATTTTTTCTACACTTTTGGTCATTTATCATCACTTAAAATTTGCTTGGATCAAATCTTAGCCACTGGGTTACGTAGATCAAGAAGTTGAAGCAACTTGGATCTGTAGAATCATGAAGGAGCTCGAGGAGCCATCTCAAGCAAAGAAGTTTGGTCATCATTTGACTAACGGGTGTAATTCTTTATTTTTCTAGCTTGTACCCTTTTTATTTATAGCGAAAAGTGATTTGTGCGTTGGTGTCGTGATTTTTATCCCTGGTTCTACCCAAGGGTTTCACGTTATATCTTGTGTCATTCTCTCATA
Organism: Heliamphora ciliata; assembly: GCA_032360265.1. Classification (NCBI taxonomy): domain Eukaryota; kingdom Viridiplantae; phylum Streptophyta; class Magnoliopsida; order Ericales; family Sarraceniaceae; genus Heliamphora; species Heliamphora ciliata. The sequence continues at coordinate 6,284 of JAUMHN010315336.1, forward strand.
GATGTTGGTTATTTATTTTTCAACGCTACATAATCTTTTTTAATTTTAAATTGTCCAAGGATTAACATATTCAGCCCTTCTAGGGTTAATCGGGTCTCTCTACATAATTTCAAATTGGTATCAAAGCTATGTTATCTCTTTGTCGGCTTCACTGCCGGAGATAGATCTGTTTGTATCCATGAACTCAGAGTTAGATCGTGAGGGTACCTCCACCACTAGGCCTCCCGACTTTGATGACAATAACTACCCATACTAGAAAGTTAGGATGAAGACCTTAAATTCCATGGAAATTAAGATTTGGAGATCCATCCTTTACGAATATGAATCTTCCACCATTGAAGATCCCATGACTAATATTGTTAGGTTGAAAATCGATACTAAGTGGACTCAGGTTGATAATGAGTGTTTTGACAATAATTACAAAACCTTAGGTGCTATTCACAATACTCTAAGTTTTGGTGATTTTAGTCGTATCTCTCAATGTGAAACCACTAAGGAAGCGTGGGATATTCTACAAGTCACTCACGAGGGGACGCAAATTGTTAAGACCTCGAAGCTCTAAATGTTGAGTACTAGGTTTGAGGAACTAGGAATGACTGAAAATGAATCCTTTGACCAATTCTATTGTAAGCTAAGTGAAATTGTTAACTCCTTGTTTGGTCTAGGAGAACCTATGTCGCTCTCCAAAGTCGTCCGCAAAATTCTTAGAACTCTGTCTGAGGGGTTTAGACCTAAAGCCACGGCCATTGAAAAGAGTCATGATATTGACTCATTGAAAGTCGAAGAACTCGTAGTCAAGCTTCAACCCTATGAGATCAATCATTTCTCTACCAAGAAAACCTCCTCCAGCTCGAGTCAGGGAATAGCCCATTAGTCCACCCTTATTGACAACCTTGAGAGCAATGATGATAAGGATGAGTTAGATGAGGATGAAGTCGCCATGCTTGCTAAAAATGTTAGTAAATTTGTGAGGTTCGAAAGGGGAAACAACTCTAACCAATCCTTATCCAAGTTTCCTTTTTCTAACAAGAAATTTACTTTTGGTGGAAGTGATAAACGTGGAACTCCTCAAAATTCAAAAAAACCTCAAGGAATCCAATTCCATGAATGTCATGGGTATGGACACATTCAAGTCGAGTGTGCCAATACCCAGAAGAAGAAAGAGAGAAAGATCTTCACCGTTACTTGGGATGATGACAGTGAAGAAGAAGAGATATAACAAAGTGGTCCCAAAGATAAGATTGAAAAATCTAATCTTGCCATTCTAGTTGCTACTTTAGATCCCTCAGAACCTCCTGAAACCTCCATTGACCCAAAACTCTCAATTGAGAGTGCTGGGATTGATAAATTCTTAAACTCTGAGTTTCTGAGTGAGACAAGTGAAGATGAAGAGGGTAATGAGGAAGATAAAATTGAGTCCATTCATAAAATTTATGATGAGCTTGTTAAAGAGTGTTTGAAACTCAAGAAAGAAAAATTGAAGGTCAAGTCTAAATTTAAATCTTTAGAAAAGAAAAAAAACTTTCTTAAGGGTGAGCTGAGCAAGAACAACATAGAAATCAACAAGCTTAAGTCCACAAAGGCGAACCTAGCTGTCAAATTTGCTAGTATTGAGAAAGAGAGACTTGAGTATCTTAAAGAGTTGACTAACGCTAGAACTAAGATTTTTGACCTTGAAAAAGACCTTAGTGAAGCTAGCCCAATGATGAAAAGGAGTGAAGCGTTTACTCGGATCACCCAAGTTGCCTTCCTCTTTTAGAGACAAGAGTGGTATCGATTATCTAGATCCTCCTTCGTTGAAACCGACAACCCCTAGTGATCCCAAAAAGGTTGTGTTCGTTAGTGCTTCTAGTTCTCTCCATTCTCCTATCATTCAGAGTGAAATGTCAAGAATGCCAATTATGTTCAAAAGAAAAGGAGTGTTCCCACATGTCACCACTATGGTGTCCAAGGTCACATAAGACCGAATTGCTATCGTCTAAAAAGAGAGATTGCCAAGAAAAGTTCTAAGGGTCAACCTACCATTGGAAGACCTATTAGACAAACTCAAACTAGATGTGTAGGTAAAGAGTATGATGTCCTTGAGCACCTAAGTGACCTTACAGCTCAATCCCCATATCTTGTCTCCGAGATCAACAAGTTATCCTTGGCTTGGGGAGCTTTTTCAAGGTATCTCTTAGAATTAATCATGATCAAGTTAGGAATTTCAACCACCGTTCTCCACATCATAACATCAACCTAGGTGAGAAGTTGAAGCACTTAAAATCACCTCTGACCAATCTCAAGGACAATCCTAGAAAAGAAAAGTAAATGTTTGTCTTGTTACTCACACTGCTTTAAAATTGCATGATACTTGTGGTATTTGGATAGTGATCGCTCCCATCATATAACAGGGAACAAATCTTTATTTACCACTTTTGAAGAATACTCTGGACGAAATGTCACTTTTAGTGATGGGAACAAAGGAAAGATTACATGAAAAGGGGAGATCAAGTCCCCTAGCATTCCAAAGCTAGAGGATGTGATCTATGTTGAGGGCCTAAAGGCAAATCTTCTGAATATAGGTCAATTCTGTGACAACTCACATAATTTTCAGTTTACGCAAAATGATTGCTCCATAATTGATTCTTCTGGCATCTGAAATGTTAAGGGTGTTAGGTCATTTGATAACTGTTATTGTATCGTACTTAAACCTAAACTTCTTTACAACAGGATCTTGCTCGATAAAGTAGAAATGTGGCACCAAAGATTGGGGCACATTAAATTTGTGGATCTGTTCAAAATCACTAGAAGGGAACTCATAAAGGGGGTTCCCAAATTGGCCAGCAGGAAAGGTCTTATTTATGGTGACTGCCTAAAATGAAAACAAATTAAATGCTCACACAAAAAGACAAACCTTGTTTCAACTACCAGATCGCTTGAGCTTTTACACATGGACTTGATGGGTCCCTCTAGAACTGAAAGCCTTGGGGGTAAAAAATAAATTCTTGTCATTGTTGATGACTACTCGAGTTTCACCTGGATTTGGTTCTTGAGGAAAAAGTTCGATACTTTTGGGTACTTCAAAATCATGTGTCAAAAGATTCAAAATGAAAAGGGTTATCCTATAACCCGTGTTAGAAGTGACCATAGTCTGAAGTTTGAAAACTCTTAAGTGGAAAAATTATGTGATGAGAGAGGTATTAAGCATGAATTCTCTGCTCCACGGACTCCTCAACAAAACATGGTTGTGGAAAGAAGAAATAGATCCCTGTAGGAAATAGCCAGAGTTATGCTTCATGCGAAGAGAGTCCCCATAAATTTTTAGGCCGAGGCAGTCAATACTGCTTTCTATACCATAAATAGAGTTTATCTGAGCTGGGAACATCTCATATTCCTTATGATATTTGGAATGGAAAAAAGTCTAACGTCAAATACTTTAGAGTGTTTGGTACCAAATGTCACATCCTTAGGGATAGTGAGTCTTTGGGAGAATTTGACTCTAGGAGTGACGAGGGAATATTTCTGGGATACTCCACAAATAGTCGAGCCTATCGTGTGTACAATCTGAGAACTTCTACTCTTATCGAGTCTTCAAATGTCATTGCCGATGACACTACTGTGAATGAGTTGAACTCCTCTTCTAATGAAAAAATCTAGCATGTGTTTAAGGGGGAGAGTTCAAACTCTCTTGATGTGTCCATCATTGAAGTTTGGTGTGAAGAACCTGAAATAGACCTTATGGGTAGTGAAGAGTCAAATGTTAGTGAACCAACCCCTCAAGCTGAGGGATTACTCACACCCACCAAAGAACCCTTGACTAGGGTCAAGTTGAATCATCCCCTAGGTCTTGTCATTTGAAACCCTAGGAATGGCATGTTGACCAAGAGAAAAGCTCACATTGAAAATGAAATCACTTATGTCTGCTACACTTTCCTAATTGAACCTAAGAGGATTGAAGAAGCACCTGGCGATGAGAATTGGATCATTGCTATGCAAGAAGAGCTTCAACAATTTGACAGGAATAAAGAATGGTACCTTGTCCATAGGCCTAGTCACAATAATCTCATCGGAACAAAGTAGATTTTTAAAAATAAACGTGATAAACATAGGGTTGTGGTTAGAAACAAAGCTAAGCTAGTGGCCTAGGGGTATTCACAAATAGAAGGGATTGACTTCGATGAGACTTTTGCTCCGGTTGCTCGCTTGGAGTCCATTTGACTTCTCTTTTCCATAACTTATTGTCTTCACTTCAAACTCTACCAAATGGACGTCAAGAGCGCCTTCCTCAATGGAGACATTAAAGAGGAAGTCTATGTGAAGCAACCAAGAGGGTTTGAAGATCCTCACAATCCTCGACATGTGTATAGGCTCAGAAAGGCTTTATATGGGCTTAAGTAACCCCTCGAGCTTAGTATGAAAGGCTCACTAACCATCTTTTGAATTTTGGCTTTGTTTAAGGGGGAGCTGATAGCACTCTCTTATTCAAGAAGGTTGAGGATGATTTTCTCATTACCCAAATCTATGTCGATGATATTGTCTTTGGTTCCACATTAGATCATCTTTCACTATTTTGGTGCCAAGATGAGTCATGAGTTTCAGATGAGTCTTGTTGGGAAACTAAGCCATTTCTTGGGGTTCCATGTGAAGCAATTGGAAGATGGGATTTTTATATCCCAATCTCTATGTTCTCATGACTTAGTCAAAAAGTTTAGCCTTGAATCTACCAAGGAAGCCCGCACTCCTATGAGTACTAGTATCAAACTCGGTAAAGACTCAGATGGAAAGAATGTTGACCCTACCTTGTATCGCAGTATAATAGGTAGTCTCCTGTATCTCACCGCCAGTCGACCTGATCTGTCTTTTAGTGTAAGAGTTTGTGCTCGCTTTCAGGCTTACCCTAAAGAGTCACATCTTGTCGCTGTTAAGCGGATCATTCGGTATGTCAAAGGGACTCTAAGCCTTGATCTGTAGTATCCTCATGATGCCAACACAGATCTTGATGCTTTTTCTAATGCTGACTGGGGAGGAAATATAGACGACCGTGAAAGCACTTCTGGCAAATGCTTCTATTTGGGTAACTGCTTAGTTGCTTGGCACAGCAAGAAGAAAATTTTTGTTAGTTGCTTGGCACAGCAAGAAGAAAATTTTTGTCTCTCTATCTACTACCGAGGCAGAGTATATTTCAGCAGGTAGCAGTTGTGCGTAGTTGTTATAGATGAGACAGATGCTTCAGGATTATGGCTTCACTCAAGGCACCATGACTGTGTTTTGTGGCAACACGAGTGCTATCAATAACTTCAAAAATCTTGTCCAACACTCGCGCACCAAACACATAGACATTCGTTATCACTTCATTTGCAATCTTGTTGAGGACAGTGTCGCCTTTCTTGAGTTCATTTCCACACTTGATCAAAAAGCTGACATTTTCACCAAACCCTTAGACTTCTCTAGGTTTGAATCCCCTAGGATGTCTCTTCGGTTAATCTCTCTTGATTAGTAGGTTGGGTGCTTCTTTTTGTTTTTCTTTTGTTCCTTCTTTTTTTAATTTTTAAGAAAATATAAAAAAATAAAAAATAGATAAATTTTACTTTCTTTTGTTTTTTTGCATGCTTGTGTGCCTGTTCTTTCTGCTTTCCTATGCTGGAGCTTGTGAATCTGTTAATGCTGCATTGATTATCTTGTGATTGTATGTTATCCTTTGTCCTAGCTCTTGGCATGATGCATTCCCACGAGAAATGGTACTTTCTCTTTCAGACTAGACAATCATGTATGTTTCAAGGCATTTAAGTATTGTTGTATACCATGCATTCGCGCACACTCTCCTGGAGCATGGTGTCCTGTTGAGTTTGTAAGATCGATTTGATCTTATTTCCTTGGTATTCTTCCTTCAGTTGCTTGCATGACCTATATTTGTGGTTTACCTTTAGTTGTTTTCCCTCATGTCTGTATCCCAATCCTTATGTATTTGATAGCCTATGAGAATGTGCTTATCTTCTCTGGGTGATACCGTCTTCTAAAAGGATTCTCTCTTTATCTTCCCCATCTCTTTAAACAAAAAAATTATTAAAAAATCAAAAAAACTATAATAAAAAAGGTGTATATCAAAAATGATAGCATCGTCATATTAGTTGTGTGTCTGGCCTTCTCTCTTTTCATGGCTAAGGTTCGTGCGTATAATTTAAGGTCCAAATGCTAGGCGGTTTGACTTCAGTGCTATCTAGTTGGATGTGATATTTTGGTACTTGGATTGTGTCTTTCCTTACCTCTCTTCAAGTCTCATGCTCCTCTGCTACAGGGTTTACCGTCTACACTCTTGATGCATTGGTTTAGTAATTAATTCTTACACCTATTAATCCATGCTCAGTTCACCTGAAATTGATTTTGTACTATATTTCATGCGAACATTTTTAGCTTATGTTTGTTTGGTTAGTGTATCCCATGCTTTTGCCGGCTCATCTTGCAGTACTCATAGTTTTTCCTGTATGCTTTCTCATATATATATATATATTTGTGTGAACTTGTGCCTGATTGTATGCTTGCCTGCCTGTTTCTAGGTATGGGGTGCTATATGAGGGGGAGTGATCTGAACAATGGTATGCGCTTGCTAGGCGCTCAAGCGCTCTTAGGCACTCGTTTAGCGCTCAAGCGCTTTTGCGCCAATGCAAGCTCGTGGAGCGCTTGAGCGCCTAGGCACTAATACGTGCTCGTGGAGGGCTCGAGCGTTGTTGCCCAGAGTATATTTAAAGTGGTGGGGCCCTCTCTACTTCCCTCTTTTCACTCTATCTTTCTCTCTGTAGACTCTTTTCGGCGACCATCCTCTCTCCCCCAGCGGCCTTTTTCGACGATCTTTCTGGTGACTTTTTTCGGCGACCCTCCGCCTTCTTGGAATCTCGTCGACTCTCACATGGGTATTCCTCATTCTCTCTCCTTCCTTTCTTTTCTTTCTCTCTCTTCTCTTTCCTCTGTTTTTCTTTTTTATGGTTTTCTCCTTGCATGTTGTGGGGTTGTTTTCTTCATAGCCGGTAAGCCTTCTAGGACTAAGTCTCGAGGGTGGAAACGCCTGAGCTGTCTCGGGTATAACCCATTTATCTCCTCCCGGGCCAAGAAGTAGTACGTGTTGGAGGCAATACTGCCAAGATCTTTGTTTTTAAAAAAATGATTATCGGTAAAAAATTAACATGATAGGCAAATGCCAAAACGGGCTTCAGATAAAAATTTTAACGTCGAACGATAAAAAATAAACCTGTGCATCCAAAGTTAATTTAGAATAATACCTTTTGTCGATCTATTCTTCAACTACGGCTTGATTCCAAGTTGAAGTTCCTGTCAAATCTTTTACCGTATTCCCGTATCCGATCCTCGAACGTAGTATGGATTACGATCTTCTAAGAACTCGTACATGCAGAACCCAGATATATTTTAAGTCTTGAAAGACAAAAATGATATATCAATCAATATGAAACTAGTTCAGCCTACCCGCACATATATAGGGTTACAGTAGGGACCTGGGAAGTAATTATGAGTTAGACTTCCAGTTGAACAAAAACACCTACTAGAGGTTTCTGCAATTATGAAAAGACATGCAGCGGTTTCTGTAATTTTCATAAAATACTGAATTACAGTTCACACCACTAAAGAACTATAATTGCACTCTGACCCATAATCTCAAGACCTTCTTGCATTGAGCTCCTGTTATTAACTGCTTACCATTCCTCCCCACGTTAAGATTCCTGATACCTGTCAATTAAATTTAATTACTGATAATTTAATTTAATCGACATCTTAATATTCCTTAAGGCCTTTCGCTTAACTGATTTGACTGCCGAATAATTAAATCCATCTATAGGGTTTGGCCCGGTCAAAACTTATAAGCATCCTTAATGGGATATCGTCAATCCCTATATTTCGGGACATGGATTCCATCAATAATTAATATTTACCATATAAATAATGCCGCTATCCAACTTACCAAGATTATAGATCCATATAAGATTGCACCTTCTAATGAATCAAAATAATGAATATTAAATATATGTAAATTAATAATTATTTTAGGATTAAGAGAATAAGTACTATTCATAATAACCTTGGGGTGTGAATGAATTTATATAGTCAGTATAAAATTAATTACCCCAAATGCTTCGTTTAATACACACAAAGTGTACTGGCACAAAGAGTCGGAACAATAGACAACGCTATTATCTGTTCCCCGTAATCAAGACAGGTCAACTAAAACTTTGTATCACAGTCGTACTGATGGTATGTCCATTTTCATCTAAACTGTTAACATAAAACTTATATTTTGCAAGAATCTAAAATTTAATTTTCTGTGTGTAAGCCGTACTCTACACACCAGATTAAATACTATACAGAATATTGAACATCCATGTATAGTAAAGAAATAATATGCATACATTGCTCATAAAGATTCTTATAAAATAAAAAATTAATATTATTAAAATAAAATTAAATACTAAAAGCATGATTTTCAGTATACCATTCCTAACAATCTCCCACTTATACTCAAAACCATGTTACTATACATCTGATTCCCATACCCTCTACATGACTATCAAAAGTTTTAACTGTTAAGCTCTTTGTAAAGAATCTGTAAGGTTGTCTCTGGATGCAAGCTCTATGTCTGACTGGAAATCTAAGTTTGTGCACCCTAAAGGTACTAGACTATCCGCCTGGAAACTAACATATAATCTTTAATCCTTTTCAGGTACTTGATTATATTCTTTATCGCAGTCCAATACTCCCACCTTGGATTAGACTGATATCTGCTAACCATTTCAACGGCAAAGCAAACGTTAGGGCTAGTGCAAAGCATAGCATACATGAGGCTTCCTGCAGTCGAAGCATAAGGAACCGCCTTCATCCTCTCTCTCTCATCAGGTGTCTTAAGACACTGATCTTTGGATAGAGTGATTCCATGCCTGAAAGAGAAAAACCCTTTCTTGAAATCCTGCATGCTAAAATGAGCAAGAATATCATCGATATACTTTGCTTGTGATAAGCCCAACATTCTTTGTTTCTAATCTCGCATGAGCTTGATCCCAAGAATATGATTGGCTTCTCCCAAGTCTTTCATATCGAACTGCCCAGGTAACCATACTTTAACCGCAGATAATGCATCCACATCGTTTTCAATGAGCAAGATATCGTCTATATAAAGTACTAGGAAGATCACCACGCTTCCGTCACGCTTCTTGTACACATAGAACTCATCCAGACTTTGATCAAAATCACAAAACTTTATAGCTTGAGCAAATCAAGTGTTCCAAGACCTCGATACCTGCTTAAGTCCATAAATGGATCTCTTAAGCTTGCACAATATGTGCTCCTGGCTCTTTGCAATGAATCCGCCTAGTTGAATCATATATATACACTCGTCAAGACTTCCGTTAAGGAAACCTGTCTTGACATCCATTTTTCATATTTTGTAATCGAAATGTGCGGCAATGGATAAGAGAACCGGATAAATTTAAGCATGGCTACTGGCAAAAAGTTTCCTCATACTCGATCCCTTCTTTTTGAGTAAACCCTTTAGAAATAAGCCTAGTTTGAAGGTTTCACTCTCTTCTTTTTGTAGATTCGCTTGCATTCAATGGGTTTTATTCCTTCGGGTGGTTCTATAGTTCCTAGACCTAATTGGAATACATAGATTCTATCTCTGAATTCATAGCCCTTTGCTAAAGATCTACATCTTTGTCTTGTAGTGTTTCATTGTAGTTACAGGACTCGGTATCCAATTCTGTCGGGATTCTGTCAAAAAACTCCCCCAAAAACATATACCGGTCAAGTTGATGAACAATCCTCCTACTACGACGAGGCACTACCTGTGTCTGTATACCAGCAATAACAAGCTGTGCAGAATCTGAACCCTGTGCATCAGCACCATGTTCTTGATTTGCACCTGCCATGATAATCCTTCCACTACAACTAGGTAATAAAATATCAGTGACTTATGGTTCCTCTTCCGTTCTACTGGTATTTTCTCTCAGTTCTTCTAAAATAATATTGATTTTGAGCCTGTGATCCATAATATAATCCTCTTCTAAGAATCGAGTATTGATGCTAACAATAACCTTCTGATCCTTAGAATTATAAAATAAATCACCCTTCGTTCCCTTGGGATACCGCATAAAGAAACAGACTTTTGTCCTCGGTTCCAACTTACCCGTGTTCCCTTTTAGCTAATGTGCTGGACACCCCCAAATCCGAATGTGTTTCAGACTAGGCATACGCCCGATCCACAATTTTGTGGGAGTAGAAGGTACTGATTTAGAAGGTACCAAGTTCAGAATGTAAGCTGCTCTCTCTAAAGCGAGTCCCCAAAATGAATTGGGTAAACCTGAATAACTCATCATGGACCTTACCATCTCCATAAGAGGCCTATTCTTTCTTTCTGTTACACCATACTGCTGTGGAGTGCTAGGTGCATTCAACTGGAATGTAATTTCTTTTGATGATAAGTAGTCCTTAAACTCTCCAAAGAGGTATTCTCCACCACGGTCGGATCGTAGTGATTTGATACTTTTATCCAGACGCTTCTCCGTCTCTGTCTTGGATTCTTTGAATTTTTCAAAATATTCGGACTTACGGTCTATCAGGTAAATGTATCCATAACTTGAATAGTCATCAATGAAACTGACGAAGTATTCAAAGCCACCTCTAGCCGGGATTGTCATAAGACTACACACATTAGAATGAACCAGCTCCAATGGTTCTTTAGCTCTATAGTCTTTGGCCGAAAATGACATCTTGATCATCTTACCCTTTAAGCAAGATTCACAGACTAAAAGTGCCTCTACTTTCAATGAACTCAAAGGTCCATCTGCTACTAGTCTGTTTATCTTTTTTAAATTAATATGACCCAAGTGTAAGTGCCAAAGAAATGTTTGGTTCATTAAAGAAGAAAACTTTCTCTGATTTGGTAAATTAGATGTGTTATTCATTTCAGTTAGTTGCAGTGTAGGAGAGATAGAAGTAATAATATAAAAATCATCTACCAATGTACCAGAACAGATAACCTGTTTATTATCCTTAATAACTACAGAGTTATTAAAATAAATCAAATATCCGTTTTTAGCCAATCCAGCAACGAAAACTATGTTCCTTCTAATGGCAGGTACATAAAGACAATCTCTTAATATTAAAACCCGATCTCTACCAAAATTGAAAGTGACATCTCTTACTGCAATTACTGTTACCTTTGTATTATTACCCATATGCAGGTCAATCTCCCCATCACTAAGTTGTCAGATTTCTTGGAACCCCTACAATGAATTGCAGACATGATTAGTGACTCATGTATCGACACACCAGGTACCGGTAGATAACACCGCTAAACATATTTCCACAACCATTGAACAAAAATTACCCTGTTTGTTCTGCCTTTTGAGAAATAATAGACATATTTTTTTCTAGTGCCGGGTCTGCTTGCATTGAAAACATTTGCCTTTCGACTTTTTCACATCAATTCGTGACCCACTAACTATTCTGAAAATCGTGTCACCCTGTTTCTGAACCTTTTCCTTTTTCATACCTTTCGGCCCAAAGAAAGAGTCTTTTCAGAAACAAACATTTTCTGATATTGAAAAAATACCATTTGTAGTTAAAATTATATCCAAGTTACATTTCTAGTCAACAAAATTCAGTCCCTTTAGTTTTTTTTTTTTGAGTATTAAATCGAGTGGATTGAAATCCATTTTAATTCTGAGAATCACATAATTAAAAAATTATTAATTATGATGAGCAAAACTTTAAATTTATTTTAATTTGGTTCTCTCTATCATTTTAAAATTAATTCACCAACAGTCTGGTAACCTGAGAATAGCTTGCCACAATGAGTGGACGTCTACTATCTATCATAAGACCAGACATGTCAATTCCTTTTAATTTTACTATTTAGGCAACTGACCATGCAAAATAAAATTAAATAGCTGACATAGTTTCGGTTCAATATATAATAAAAGTGACTCAGATAA